>CAXKVY010000131.1:0-2500 GCA_964058915.1 Tetropium fuscum
ATGCTCACCGCCCATACCATACGAAATGTTTTCGTATTGCCACCCTAAAATATGTTTATATAAAATCCACCATCCCCTCAGGGGCGGTTAGCAGTCGATAAAAATACATTTCGTCGCTTGAAAAACATCGCTCACTGGTAAATTGTGCATACCTTACTGGACTAAACTGGCCCATCCGACCCCTGCAATTTTTGGTCTAGCCGCGAATAAATTAGAGAGCCGCCAAACCACACATCGGTATGCACAGCTATTAAGCGTGAATAAATCCGTTTTATGACGCTTGGATGGGCCGACGTCGCCGGTATTTCGCCGGGGTGGGCCAGAAGCACCCCAATAAAGTTGATTGTGACCACTACGGTGGATTTACGGGTTTGAAGCCGGTAGTTTATGAGCGGCATTATGGGGATGCGCACGTGAACATTCCACGGCCATCGTCAGGACGCTTCTGGGCGATATCTGTCTCGTTGCGAATTTCTTCCTGTCAGCGGCAGCTCAATAACCAAGGCACTTGTCCCATTTGTTAAAATGCCTGTAAATAATTCACCAGGCAACGAGGTACGGGGAGGAATGTATCTTTTGGAAATAAAGACGGTGCCGATATATCTCAGGAAGGGTCGCGAGGTATTTAAAAATTGATATGGAACGATGCGCCGGCGATTTCTGGGTATCTTCGAGATTATCCTTTGCCCTTTTGATCAACTCGTCTCTTTACATTGGGTCCTGAATTTTCCCCAAGAAATATTTCAAACAGTAATAAGTTAGCAGTATAAAGAGAATAAAGTAGCTACAAAATCTGAGGGATAAAGGTAAGAGAGAAACTGCAAACATATTGCTCTTTTGTATATTGTTGAATCGAACAACATGGAAATGAGAATGCGCCAATCTGTCAACTTTTCCATATCTTAGGGGTTAGGTGAGTATATTGATGATATTTCTGCAATTACTTTAGTACTAAGTAAAGAATTAGGAATTTTTTTAACGAAATTGTATTCAATTGTAAGTGAACGTTAGTTGACCTTGGCTGGCACTGACTCAAAAAATAACAATAATTGTATGTTATTGACCTAATAGATTGATTGCATTCTAATTAAGAAGAAATAACGTAATTATTTTTTACTTTTTAGCGCAGTTTTTTAGAATAGATTTTTTTATGTCGGTTTTGTTTTTTTTTGTTAAAAACATTTTATAGTTGGATGATTTGTTTGAAATAACTAGAGCCGAATCATCTGCATGCATAGTAAACGAAGTATGCCCTGTCACAGATTCCAATAAATTAGTATAACAAATAAAAAACACAGGGCCCAGAACTAAGCCCTCCGGTACGCCCATTTGTAGTCGACAACTCTCAGAGATAATTCTGTTTACGTAATCATTATTTGTATGTGTACTGACATACTGTTTACGAAGTTTTATAATAACTAAACCAAAGGTTTTACACAGGTGTAATCATCCCCAACATGTTGTCTGTCCTCTACCACCATCATTGTTGAACTAATCTTCGTTATTGCGTACAGCGGAATAAAAGCACGAGATCGAGAGCAATCACTGGAATTCTCCCAACTACAATCTCTCTAAACGCCTGCTTCCAATAATTCAAACAAAACTACTTGTAAATGTAGCAAATCGAATTACATTCTGTATTCCATTCAACAGTATAAATCACTACATATTGATTCATGTATTGGCAAGGTCTAAAATACAGAGCACAGAAAATGCCTACTGTAGATCCAAAAAAAACAATGATATATTTACGGCCACGTCAAAGAGTATGCTTTATCTGTGCCACCAGAGGAAAACCTGGACATGGCTGCACCAGGAAAGAAAAACCGCATGAATTTTACACCATTATTGGTTTCCATCCGACGTTTCTGCAGTTCGGGGTTCGCGTAAATTATAACACAAAGTTCATCCAATTCGATGAGAGATGTTCAACGTAATAATTTTTGTTTTTGTCACACAAAAATACACAAAAGGGTATTTTGTATGTTAAAATCCCATTTATTTAAATTGTCAATGCCTATATAACTATATTAGAACAGTTTATGGATTGATGGATGTATTTAGGCGTGCCTATAATACTTGCCAAAAGATCTTTATTTAGTTTATTCGTTGACCGAAATTCAGTCATTAATATAAAGATCAAAACGTGTCTTTTGTATTCGATGAGCTAATCTAAAAGCCTCATGTCAATAAATAACGTCAATTGGCGTCTGGGGTAAATTCATGAAAAACATCGCGGACGCATTTAGATGAAGCCGCTGAAGTTATTCAACATAATCAACTGTATAATTTATTGGGTTTGCTGAAAGTTGCTTGTTTGACGTTAATGGCTCGGTTAGTATTAATAAAATATAGCCCTGAAAAGAATTGGTTTGATTAAAGATTAATAATTTTCAACAGCTTCTTCTAAATACAGAGGATTTATTGAAACCATGTCAAATTTTTTTACTCAAAAAGTCTGAACCTACTTCTATTAAGAAGAAATGCCGGAAGTACAATA
>CAXKVY010000131.1:5000-302500 GCA_964058915.1 Tetropium fuscum
AACTTTGCTCAAATTCTATTACATAAATTTTACAATTTTAAGACCTTTCAAACTTTCACTCCTAATTATATATCTATATCTCTTTTCTCGCCCTCTTTCACGCTTCACATCTTTTTGTGCCCTCTTTCAAGCTTCACTTCTTTTTGTGCCCTTTTTCACGCTTCACTTCTTTTTTGTGCCCCACGTTGGGCGCCATGTATAATGTTATTTTTGTACCGGATAAATTTAATTTGATTAATTGAAAATATTATTGAAAATTTCATATATAAATATACCGTTTTAAGTAGGTTTAAGTTTATTTTAATATACACTGAATATAGGCCATGTCTTACGTGGATTATTTTGAGTGCATACTGCTATGGCATTTTTTCTCACGCCTAATCATAGCATATCAAGAGTAAAATTTCTAAGGCAATTTTATTCAGCCCACTCACCTTCAGAAATACCTTGCTTGAATGTTTAAAGGACTAAGCCTGTATGCTCAGACTATCTATCTCTATGCTAAGACGGTTCCTCATCAGTTCGCATATAATGTGAAATTCATGCTTGAAAACCTAAGGCAAATCATTTAAAAATTCGTTGACATATCATCAAGACACTATCACCATGTAACCGCCCTTATTATTAAATGAATTGCCACAATCCCATTAATTTCCATCAGCATAGCAGTCCGATTATGATCACGCGGTTAAATTGTAGTTGTTTGTTCTCCCAATTAAAGCGGCGTTCGCCGGCATTATTAATAATTTTAAACGATCTAATGTAATATTCTGTTTATTAGATGAAAAGTGATTGATGATGCCGAGGTTGAGCGGTTTAGCCTAAGTTCAAGCCACGCTGTTTAACAAAAGCAGATTACGGTTTACTTAGGTTTACGCCGATGTTAGCGTTCGATGTTATGTTAGATTGAATCGAGTTGGCTGTCGCGAAACGTGCGGAATCGCTAACTTGATAATGAAATAAGGAGTGCGACTAGGTGCTTGCGTCAATGTTATGGTTCGTGATGAGAGATCAGGATTGGGGTTGATTGCAAATATTTGGGTTTGTAATCCGAAATCGACAGAGGCAAGTATTGGGAGGGACTGTTAAGTAATAAAGGGCCGTATAGTAGGGGTGTCAGAGAAAAAAAACATCGTTAATTTGGACTTTGGACGGAACCCGCTGAAATAGGGATTACATGAAAGATCTTGACTTATATAGTAAGCCATTAAAGAAGTTACAATGAGCGAGATACGCGTCATGGTTTTTTATTGCAAAATAGTTTCGAAAACGTCATTTATTTCACTTTTCTCTCAATAAAGGAAATGTAATAATTTTAGAGAAAAAAGTCTCGAGCAAAAATTGTTCTGCAGATGATTTTACGTATGGATTAAGATACAAAAATTTTTTCGCATCTATATTTAATGTCAAAGTTAAAAAATGCGAAAAAACTAAAATACGATAAAATATAGGATTTTTTTTCAGAAATCGTTAAAATTGAAGTATTACATAGCCATTAAAATGCTTAAAAAACCCGCTGCGTCCGGTTGAACAATTTTAATCTGTTAAATTGATATTTTGGATCGCTCCCCACCCTTCCTCGAAAATTCCTGTACCGGAATTCAACATAAAGCCGATAAACTAGTCAAATTGCATCAGCCGACTAACACGTGTCTTATCTATGACTAACACATTAACGACAGTAGCTAAAAGCGTTAAGCAGTTAAGTTAGCAGTAGTTAAAAGCGTTAACGACAGTTAAGTTTGGGCGGTGGCCGAGTTTGCCCGACGTCGGCACGATTCGAGCGGTAAACTTCGCGCGATATTTTAAATCTAAATTCTGTTGTGTAGTTGTAGTAATTGTGAACAATATTTTGACTCATAAATTGTAAACGAAATTGACATGGGATATTAAAGGAGGCTTAACAGAGAACGCTCAAGTTCTGTTACGTGTTACTTCATTGTTTGATTTATTTTTTCTTGATGGTCTGTGTCCATTTGCAAGTAACCGCATATAGACGTTCGCGTTGAATGTGAATATTATGTTATGGGAATATTATGTGAATATGAATGATTCATTAGTGATTAATTTGGTTTCGGAGATATGCAAAGCTGAGCTTTTAAGACCATTTTGATACCCTACTCGATACGCGAGTTATGGTGGCAGCTCGGTTAAGGATATTTCTATGACGGCTAGGTCTCAATCAATTGAATTAAATCCAAGTTACATATATATTCACTCTATTTTGTACAACACCTAACTTTGTTCACAAGCACATCTATGTGTAATTATAAGTCATTCAGTTCTAAAATGCTTATTTGACAACATTCAAAAGTCTGTTAGTTTACTTCAATTTGACTTAAAGACAAGTTCCAGAGATAGATATAGTGAGTAAAGTTTAGATTAGTCCCGAATAAATGTCTGATCAAATAGAATTATCCATTCGAGTTTATTTTCGCAGTAAACACGCCAAAGTATAATCGCCACAGCCATGCATTAAGAGATCCTCTGAGAATGCCACGAGCTGTGAAATAAACGGCTGCTGACACGTTGTTAATCGTGGACTGTTTAAACTTATAATAGTCTTCATTTATCTAGTTTTTCCACGTTGGGGTGCGATGTTTACATTCGTACAACAGCATAAATGCCACGTTACATGATCCAAAATAGGGGTCTATATTTTCTATGTATATGTACTCAACAATATTTGCGATCGATGATCCTTAAACATAATTTTGAAGATCGAGTTTCAAACGTGTTCGATTTTTTTATATGATGTTTTAGAAAATTAGAACAAGATTGGCCATTATTAGTTTTCCCCTAGAAAGATACCAGCATAGGTATATGATTATATGAACATAGATTGAATCAATGAATAGCAACAACTTTGTTAAAAAAAAAATATTCAGAATTTATATCCTTTATTGTAGCTGCTGCACCTCATAGGATGTTGCAAATTTCGGGAGTAAAACTTCTTGCACCCTTCTGTATATATACTCAAATTAAAATCTAAATAAACATTTCTGGCACAGCATCACTATTGAAGAATCAACCTACAGTTTGTAGCCAATTTTAAATGGCCGTTTCGGTTTTTTAGTTTGTTTTTTTTAGCTTAATTGTTGTTATGATTTTTCTGCAAGTCACTGTATATTAGAACGACGATACAATATTTTTCTTTATTTCAGATGATGGAAATGGGAGTGATTTAGAAACAGGGAACTAGGACAGGGAAAAACATCGATGATTCTCCACGTCATCTTGGCGGAGTTGCTGTCTCTGACGACACTCCCTGTTGAAGCGGGCAGAAAAGTATGTGGTGGCACATACACCGCTGCAAGAGGAATAATTCAGACCCCAAATTTTCCAGGTATATATACATTGTAAATTATATAACAAAAGTCCCAAACGTGATCCTAGAGGCACGCTAAAAAAATGAAATTATTTTCAGATTTAAAATCGTGTACGTTATTACAATCGTATGGATCAAATTAATGTGCTATCATACAGCAGATCTCAACAGTTTTTCAGGGTTTCGATATTTACACATCGAATTTATTTTTTCGATGTTATCGGTTAACGGTTAACATCGCCGTTTTTCATTTTCATCGAAGATTAACTTCATTATTTTGTCGACACGGTCAACTCCAAGTACTTCATTCAAGTACAATAACAATATTTTTTATTGCTGCCTACTATATATTTAAATTTCGATGTTCAAATAATGTCAACGTCGATATTTTAGAAAATTTGCGCATCCCTATTTCTTCACAAAGCAGTACCAGAATAAAGCGGGCGCAATTTGACGGCATGAAAATATTTCACTGAATATAGAAAGTAGTCAGAGGTAGGCATTATTTGTATTTAGAAATACTCAAATGTATTTAAATGCCGAGTATTTAAATACTTCTTGCAACAAGTATTTATAGTATACTTACAATTTTTTTAAGAGGCGGATAGTCCGTGAAAAACAACAGTATATCTACCTCTTTCCTAATCTAAGATCTACCTTACCACTATTTTCACCCAAGAATCATGAAAGTATTTGCCATTTAAATACTTTAACGATATTTCAGTGTTATCAAAGTATGTAAATATTCTGAAAGTATTTAAATAATTTAATAATATTTCAGTTCATAAAAATATTCAATATCAAAATACATTTTGTAGTAATCCACGCCTAGTTCCAGCATGTAGCACTACACAAAATGCTTAGCATTTCCTGTGTGGCCTGTTTTACAACTTTTTACACTGTTATCTTGGTACACAAATTGTGTCGGATATCCGCTTATAATTTTGTTGGATATCCTCTTATATTCTCGTAAAAAAGCTATTCTCTTACTTGCGATGTGAGGTTGCTCGCATCGTTGCTCTGTTATTTTCCTCTATAAAAGAAAAGCCAATATTCTTTAAAATATGCCACAGACTCGTATCCCAAACACCTAAGATAGCTTTTTTCTTCACTATTTCATGAACTGTTTTAATAACTGTAACATTTCTCTTCTTTCATAGTATACGTAATGTTACGAATTTCTGATCAATCATGAAGATCATTCGTTTTCCACTCACGCCTGTTGCTTGGTTTTCCTGGAGTTAATCCGAGTTAATCCTGGATTACGTTTAAGCCTGATTTATTTTAATCAAAATTTGAAATATATTAATATGTAGAACTGTCCATGTGTCCATAACTGTCCATAACTGTGTCCATAACTGTCATAGTATACGTAATATAACGAATTTCTGATCCATCATGAAGATCATTCGTATGCAACTCACGTCTGGTTTTCCTGGAGTACCTACTAATGGCCGAGTGCACCGTACGTGTTAATCCTGGATTACATTTAAGCTTGACTTATTTTAATCAAAATTCAAAATATATTAATATGTAGAACTGTCTATGTTACTTTAAATTTGACTTTTAAAATAATAAATTGTATCCAATTTTTTTTAAATTTAAATTTTAAAAATTGTTTTTACTGACACTTCGTACTGACTTTTTTTTACTGATATACATAAATATGACATGCGTTAGTGCTTAACATGGCCTAAATTATATGGTACTCTGAGATGTCAGTCGTTTATTGCATCAACATACGTCGCATGCTGATGCTCGTAGAAGTTGAAAAGTTGAAAAGCTCGTAGAAGTTGTTGTTTTTGAAACAGCAAACGTAACGAGTTTTTGATGTATACGCGTACACACGTCAAGATAGCTGAAAAAGACATCGGGAACATTTTCTAGGAAAATAGGTATATACGAGTACATACAATATGCTTTCTACGAGTATTGAGTACCTTAAAATGGCTAACTTAAAGAAAATCTTTCGTCATATTAAATTAAAGATAAACTCCAAAACAAATACAATGGACCATTTCAAACAATTCAAATCTTCCAAAATGCAGCATTATAACGGAATCTCGAGACAAATTAAACCAAGTAAACAAATTTGAAATGAAATCTTATTCTAAAAATTAACGTTTATATTCAGGTTTCTTGTGTTGATCGGAGCAGCAACCTACCAATATATCATATTAACTGTCAACAATACAATCGGAGTGTATTATGACGCAGACACAAAAATAGCAATACAAAACTACAATACATAACTTGAACGTTTTTCACGTATGTAAGCCCATGTTAACCTATTAAATAACATTCCAATTGAATAAAAACAGAATTCGAAGAAGTTTTCGCTGATACGAAACGTTACAAACGCGGTCTTATCGATGGAATAGGATCCATATTCAAATCAATCACTGGCAACTTAGACGCCTCTGACGGCGAGTACTATTGATTAAATTGCATAAATAAATTACATGATGACGAGCATCAATTAGAGAACTTAATGAAAAATCGAATTTATGTCACATACACTGTGATAAAGAATTTCATTTCAACTCCGAGAAAGCAACAAAGATAATATCCTTAGACATCTTCCTTATTGTTGAAAAGTTTGAAGAGATCAGATTTAGAATATTAACGAAACTTATTCCTAACAATTTGAAATGAAACAACTCTGAGCCGGTTAAGTATTGTTGACTGGATAAGAAATCTAGGTCTTTGCTAAATAAACGAGGCGAATTAATCTCATGCCATGTCCATATCTCTAACTGTGCTGTAGTTTATAATATTTCAGTAGAAACTAAATAAATTTGTCCGGGATCCTGCTTGTTGTACGTACAGAAATACTAATAACTTTCAGAAATGCATAAACTAACTCAGGAAACTATTTCATTTGAGTCGGCTTAGTAGTGAAGTACCTAAGCAATTGTTTGTTATACATATTTCTAATCTTAGAAAAGAAATAAGCAACCAAATTTGAAATTGTATCAAATAATGTCTAAATTGAATAGGCATTGTCATTTTTTTTTAAATACTCGATTTATTTCTAATTTGGTTTTGGTTCTCGTTAAGAAATATCTTAAAATATTGAGAAATTGTGTATACTAAATTGTCATTTCAAAGTGAAATACCTCATTGCATTGGTCGATGAATTAGAGGGCATAAAAAACAGTGAAGAAAATGTACAATTGCTGTTTTGTATGCCTTCTAATTGCGAATTCGGCATCAGCTTAAAATCACCACTGTTCGAGTGCCTCTCTGTCTATAGTGTTGTGACTATAGATTCGTAGCATTTATGTTGAAATAAGACTACGTATTGACAAATTGACATTACAATCTCTCAGAAGTGAAGTATTAGTATCACAATGGCATGCCCAGTAGCGTAAAAGTTATCAAAACTAACCGTAGTTATATGTTTTGCAATTAGTCATCTTGGATAACTAAGCCATAAATTAAAAATTGTGAAATTTCCTATAAAACAACACTCACGACTTTTAAGATAAATCTTCATAATTCTTTTTTATTATAAATTTTCATAAAAATCTTGATTTCCTTAAAAGAACATATAATCTAACTTACAACATTCAAACCAATTCAATAATATACAGGGTGTTAAGTTTTTGACTACATTTTAGTTACATTTTAGTAACTTCAAACCTCGAAATTTTTTGTATTTCAAATGAGACACATTTTTTCTAAAGCAGGTAATGCAAAATTAAATTCTCTCTTTTCCGATATTCAGGGTCCTTCATATTCGATGCAATGTACGAAACCTCGGAAACAGTAAGAGAAAAGTCGGGTAAATTGTGGCAAAGTTGCGTAATTAAGGGATGAACAAAATGGCTTGTGAAAATCTTCACTAGCACTTCTAATAAAAACGATTTTCGAGAATCTCGATTGTATTTAATATTAAAAAATATGAATCAAGTAACGGAAATTTTTTTGGATCAATGTGTTGGTCCCATGGATACGCAACTTTACCTTTATTTGACATTGTATATAAATATCTCATATTTAAAGAAATTAAGATGATGATAGTTGCAAAAATACAAAACGTCAGATAAAAACTAACTACGCCATATTAGAAGTGACCTTTTTGATCATAACGTTGATCATAACGGCAGAAAAAATTTAATGATATAATTTTATATATAAAATTATATATCTTAATATATTATATATCTTTATCTATAAAAATTATATATAACAATATAACATCCATCACTTTAAATGCTTAAGCACGACTGACATACAGTCTAGTATGACAGTTTGTAATTTAAAAAGTAAAATAAATTATAAACTGTCATAATAGACAATGTGTCGTCAGTCGTGCTTAAGGTTTTGAGAACGAAATCGGATAAGTTTTCGAAAGATAAACGTTTAAAGCGATTTGTTAATTATTAGTCTGCTTTTTGGTGTGAGATTTCTTGATTAGCCAAGAACTTTTCAAAAAACAAAAAAAATGGCAAATAGATGAGTAATGTTTTATTTAATATAACAGCCTATATATTTTTAAATTTTCACAATCTGTGTGAAATTTCCCTTCCAAAGACATACGGATTATTAATTTTCAATTATGCGTTGCCGAGTTATGTGAAAATTATGTCTGCTACAAGGTTTAGCGTAGAAATTCGTTTCCCGTCTGTAAAATATTCTGTAATAATGCATCCAAGAGATGTGGTGAAACAAAAACATAATCAAACAGAAATTTTAAAGATTTTTCACACAATTGACAATTTATTGATTTTCCAGGTACGTTTTTTAAATTTTTTAAAATGGAAAAAATGTATATTATTTTATTTCTGAAATGAAAAGTTAATTTCATTTAGTTTTCTTTATTAATATCATACCTAAAATATATATTTTCGAAGATATTTCGACTTTTTCATTACGAACTATGTCGGTTCGTAATCAGATAATAATTTATGTTTCGATCTAGTCTTTAAACATAATTAAGCAAAGTTGATTTAATATTGTTATCGAATTGAGGTCTACCTTGTCGAAGTAAATCTTTTACAGCACCCGTTTCCGGATTTAACTACGTCCATTTTCTTCCGTTCCGGTAAATATGACATTTTAATTCAAACTTGTTTTTTAAATTTACAATTTTTTATAACCTGATTAATTCAAGAGAGAAATGGACTAAATTGATAGTTAGAAATATCTGCGAAAATATCGATTTTAGGTGTAAACAGATAATACAAATTAAAAAATATATACGGTGTTGTATTAAAAAATAGCCTTACTGCCGGTGTATATTCAAAGGTGCAAATATTCAACATCATGCTTATCAGTTCTATATACTCTTTCGACAGAAACTTTTTTTTGTTATTTATGTTTATTTATGTTATTTCATTATTTTTATTTCAATGTATATTTTATTATAATACTGCAGTATTCCTAAAAGCGGCGTAAGATATCGATTGCAATGGGGTATACCTCTTTTAGCAAAGAGAGGAATCGATTAATGTCAGAAAATTTTAAAATTTGGTCAAAACTGTCAAAAAACTGTCAAAAATATGTATAATTGTAGATGTAGATTTTATTATCATAACATTTTAATTGCAAATATTTATTTAATGACGGATTAATGAAACTGTAAACAATACTTTAAAAATTACAATAATTTTCTGAAAGTCGTCTAAGAAGTCTCTGAGCTATTAAAAAGAGACAGTGTCCGAGGAAGACAAAACTCATAACAAACCATAGTAAGTAGGTAGGTGTTTTCAGGAGGTTCCGAATAGTGCATATACTGAGAATAGACCTACAAACCTACTACCACTTGCTAGCAAATCTATCCTTCATTGACCTAATAACAAAGCGCTATGTATTATGGTCAATACATACCCTGAATTTGTAGCGGGTCGCGATACAAATAGAATGACTTGAATTGTGGCGAGTTTAAGCTGACGCCGATTATACGCATCGTCTCTCTTATAATGTCCTAATGAGGTTATATTTGGCAAGAATTAATTAATACTGGTAAGACCGTAGTAATATTGAATACATATTATGTACTTTACAAAAGTATGGACTTCAGGGGACGCAATAAGTTTACTTATTTTCAGAACGATTTTGTGATTTATTATTATGTCTATTGTCATATAAAAAATAATCGGGTAAAATTTATATAGGTCTGTTCTATAATTATTAATTAAGGAATAAAAAGTAAATTTGCATTAATTTATGCGGGTGCCTGAGTCGAGGAATTCAATTTACATTTGTAAACTCATATTATTATAGAGAGGATATTATGAGAGACAACTGCGTCACATATAGTGACGCAGTTATCAGTCTTCTACTCAACTTATCTTAATATTTAAAATATTAAAACCTCAGAATTTAAACATTGTATGGTGTTCGCATTCAACTACCGGCACTATTCCCATGGCACTGTTCCAGAGCAGAGAGCGCTTTTGTGTGCCATTTACTTTTTTCCTATACACATGCCACTATCGCTTATATTATACACACCTACACCCGAAAGCAATTACTTAATCACCGCCTCGAACAGTCGAAGCGGAAAGACTAACTCTATATACATTGGTCCTTCGAGCCGGATACCCAACGTCATTAAACGAGGAGATAATTGTTAGCAAATAGTTTCAGTTTATTGTTAACTTTGTTCTCCATACTTTTAGATCCGTGTGAATAAGCAAATGAAATAAGCCAAACTGAATAAGCAAATAGACACACAATTTTTTAAATCTTAATACAAATAGGAATCCAGTAATAACATGAATCTATACGCATAATATATTTAATAAATTAATCCGGTAATAAATTAATGATAATCCCGAACGCAATTAATATTTTTAGTGATTAATTTTGTGTCATTTCTCAGCCGCGGCAAACGCAACTTTGTTCCAGCCCGGTAATAAGCCGTAATAAATTAGCCATCCGCGAAATCTGAAACTGCTAAACCTATTACATGATCAATTTTACAAATCTAGCTGAATACAGCAATGTAGCGGATGCAGGAAATCAATTACTGGAGCTATGTAAATGGATACGTCAAGATGATTTAATTAATATATCGTATTGATTACTCCGGTCGAGGTAAACGGCTTTGTTGTTGGGGAAGGACGGCTCAATTCATCTCTTTTAGGCTATTCAATTTAATACATCTAAGAGGCCCGCCGTCAATGATTTGTTTCTTCGGATTTCCCACCGATTTGTAAAGAGCAGGAATTGAGGGTGCACAATGAATTAAAGAGTTCATTTAATTCCACGTTCCTATTCTTATTTATCATGTCCCAGTTTTTACTAGCAGGACTTTATCAATCGATAGTGGACATAATTTTAACGTGAAGATATAATTTTAACAAATGCCGAAAAGTTGGAAGATTACTCCTTTTTCTCCTACTTGGTATAGCCAATTAAAATAATGATGTATTTTTCATAATACTCAATAGGATGTAGAACATCATACACTTGAAATAATCGCAATTTGTTCTCTTCCAGGCCCCTTCAAAGTACCCATAAACTGCGAGTGGGTCATAGACGCCCAGCACGTCACCAGTCCCAACACTTCCATCGTGGTCTACCTGACCCAACTATTCGTTTTCGAAGGGTTAACTTTCACCGAATACCAACTTTACGGTAGCGACTATAAAATCAACCCGAAGCTCGTCCACAAAATCAACGAGACCAACATAAGTAAAGTGAGGTGGATCCAAACTTACCAGAGTTTTCTGGTGATACGACTGAAGCTGATGTCAGTTGATAGTGCACATTTGAGAGTTCTGGATAGGTTTTTGGACGTGTTTGGGTTCAATATTACCTATGAGATAACTACTGGTTCTGTGAGGCCTAATTCTTGCACCATGATGGACTGCGGGTTCACGGGAAACTGCTATGACCACTATACGTAAGTAAATGTATAAATCAGTAATAACAAATTTTGGTAATCGTCTAGTAACACCACGAGATGCAAAGCTCTCGTGGTGTTACTGAAGGCCGACATTAAGACAATCTGCTATTATTTATATTAATTAGACATATTCATAGTTTTTCCGAAAATTTTTTGTTGCACAACTTGTTCTGCTTTTATATGTGATTATAGACCTGTTATATTTAACGTAGTCACAAGATAAATTTTCACAGCGTAACAGTACGACAAGTTATCCTAAAACATGCAGAAATCCGATGCAGAAAGCATAGTCTTACCAACATAATCATAAATAATAACAAAAGACTGAAAAAGTTTATCCTCTTTTATAGAAAATTCAGCTGCGACTGCTTTTCTGGATATTTGGGACCGCACTGTTCCAATGGTCCCAAGTCATTATGTGACTCAAATAATGTGCCCACCTGCAAACATGGATCTACCTGCATGTAAGTACAGTTCGAATCGTTAACATAATATCTTACGTCTATGAGTGAAGTATGTTCAAAATACTCATAAGTCTTAAACGTAATATTATTCCGTAACGTCCAGCTTTCAAGGCGAGAAGAATTACATAATCTTGCTTCTGTTTTTAAAATATATGTCCAAGCAAGCTATCAAGGAAGAAACTTTACACAATCTTGATTGTGTATCACAAATTGTCCCGCAAATTACGTTGTCATTTAGATCGAAAACAGTGAAGATTTCAATACGAATTTCGCCCCTAAAATCGCCACCAGAGTATAACTAAGTCTAGAGCATAAATGCCAAAATTTAATCGTTTTCCGTGTCCAAATTAGGGCAACTTAGGAGGCTATGCGATGACCACGTCAACATGTACACGTATTTTTATTATCTGGTCGGTCGGGCCACCCTGTGACAAAATTCCTGTCTAAAAATATTCCAACCAACTGGTCCTCCTTGTGGCCCCTTACGCCATATACACGGATCTTTAATATATGGACATTTATCGACCATATAGCAACAGTAATTATGTTTTAGGGCAAGGAAAATAAAATATGTTTGTGTTGTCTATCTGAATGTTAACTGATGATAAAGTAAAAAAAAAATTAAAAATAAATAGCAAAAGTTGTTAACTAGGAACACCCTTTACCGCTAGGGTACGAACGCTCTGGAAAACATCTGATCAACTTTGAATAACTGGACAATAGTTGCCAAAGTCTTGACGCATGTGCAGTGGAGGGCACCCGCATGTCCGGAGCCAAGTTCATGCCTGTCCCGAGACAAACGTCCACATTAGCCGAAACGCAATATCTCAAATCGACTCAGGAATGATTGTCAGAAGACTGACTATTCCAGGACACTCTTTCACTGCTTACTTTTACTTGTTCTACTTTTAGTCATACATGTCATCGTAATTTGTAATAGAAAATACTAGAAACTGTAGTTTCATAAATGAATAAATGAATCAGTTCATTATTATTACAGACACGTTGGTGTGTTGGCCGTAAGATGTCAGTGTAGTAAGGGATATACTGGGACCACATGTGAACGGACCTCTGTCTCTTCGGTGAAAGGTAAGTGAAATATTATTTTTAAAAAAATAAATATTGAGATATAATGACCGTTTCCTTTAAATAGTTTGCAGAAAGTATTAAACGTAAGCGCAAAAGGTTTTACAAGATCTTTGATAAGGTTTATTCCCATGAAATATTGAAAATACACATTATTAGGATAATTTTTGTAATATCCAGGAACTGTTGTTTGTGTCAGTCATACCTAAACTGAATTTGGGATTTGTATATTTTTTAATGATTACTTCTTCCACTTATCGAAAATATTTTTAATTTGATTATATGCATTTTAATTATTTTTATAGGTTCTTAGGAATAAAATATAGACAAGAATAATTTTTGTAATAACCAGGAACTGTTGTTTGTATCAGTCATACCTAATCTGAAGTTGGGTTCAGAAATTTTTTATAAATAATTGATTTTCTCAACTTTTTCGCAAATATTTTTAATTTTATTCAATGCATTTTGATTATTTTTTAAACGTTCCTAATAATAAAATATAGATTGGGATAATTGTTGTAATAACCAGGAACTGCTGTTAGTGTCAGTTATACCTAATTTAAATTAAGGATTTGTATATTTTTTAAGTATATTTCCTAAGGATAAA
This sequence comes from Tetropium fuscum, assembly GCA_964058915.1. Taxonomy (NCBI): domain Eukaryota; kingdom Metazoa; phylum Arthropoda; class Insecta; order Coleoptera; family Cerambycidae; genus Tetropium; species Tetropium fuscum. Next base: position 18,347 of record CAXKVY010000131.1, read on the forward strand.
AGTATATTTCCTAAGAATAAAATATAGAAAAGATTAATTTTTGTAATAACCAGAAACTGTTTTTAGTGTTAGTCATATCTAATGTGAAGTTGGGGTTTGTAATTTTTTTAATAATTGCCCCTCAACATTTTCTACAATATTTTTAATTTAATTCAATGCATTATTTTTTTAACCGTTCCTGTTCTCCGTCAGGTGGCAACCTTTTGAGAGCAACGAATAGCGCTGTATATTCTTCAGCTGTTAATTTACCAAGATGTTATCGCACCTATACAGCATCGCGCCTCGTGCTTAGATTTACATTTACCGCAGCAACAAACGCCCTCCCGTCGCCTTAAATTAACCATAAGCGCCAAGGAAGCGTAAACGCGCACCGAACTTTACTTCTAATATACTGACTTAATATGGGGCTCACTATTAGGTTTATCTACGTTTACGAAATAACCAACAACTTTGCGCAAAGTCTGCAGACATAAATTGTGAGCGATATCTGCGATGCAATCATATGCTCCTGCTTATTCTGTTCTTTGTGTTCAAGGGACGACGACCAACTCAGTGAATGTAATTATTAACTGATCTGATCGGTCGAAGGGGATGGGATGGCGCCGGCCGGCGGCTGTCGGCGCGAACATTTACCGCTAACAGGCGCTTTGTGGTTTAAGATTTGCGGATTGTAATTTCGTACGTAGGAGGTACTATTTTTCGGTTTTTCGGTTATATCTCGCATAACTCGAGGCCCTTCGTCCTACGCAAAACCCATAAAGAACGTTGCAGACCGTGAAATTTCCTTCAAGAATATATGACATTTTAGTGTTAGCGCTAACCGTTAAAAAGTTAGAGAGAGCAATTTTAACTTTATGTGCATGGAATTTCCTAGATTTTGCAGAAAAACTGAGCTTTGGTATTATTCTTTAATCCACTGCTCTATGTATATCATTATATAAGCCAAAAAAAAATTAAATTATTTCAGATACAACCAAACCTTCGATTAAATGTCCACCTCGACGTCGCGTACACGAGCGAAATCAACAACTTTCGATGAATTTGTGTAATAAATCGGGCGTGTTCTGACGAATGCAGAGTTCAATGTTCAATCTCAATACATCAAGTGTTCGTGGTCTGTTTGCATAGACCTCTTATTTCAAATATAAGTCCCACAAGAAGTAATCTGAAGGAGTTAAATCACAACTTTCTGAAGGCCAGTGACCAGTTGCACTCCCTAAAATTATCCTTTCGGCAAACTTTTCTTGCAATAAGTCGATAGTTTCATGAGCAGTGTGACATGTGGCCCCGCCTTGCTGGAACCACATATCCTCCAAATCAAGTGCATCTAAGTTTGGCCACAAAAAAATTCTTAACATATGCCCGTATCGTTCATCATTCACTGTAACTGCATCTCCTACCTAATTTTGAAATAAGAAATGGTCATATGAAAACCGGCAATTTTGCTGGTACACATAACCACATATCCACTTAACCAAAACCAAAAATGAGCTTAATCTGAACAGATTTTTTTTTCGCAAAATTAGGATCCCTCTCAATTTATTCTAAACTACAACCATCAAATTCTCGGCGCCTACGATGAACCAATGGCTTAAGTTCTTGGGTCAAAACAATCTTATATGGGTGTAAATTTTAGTCTTTTGGGAAACCGCCAAGTTGAAGTGTTTTTAACCGACTTCAAAAAAGGAAGAGGTTCTCAATTCGACTGTATGTTTTTGTATGTTTGTTACGCGATTATACCGCCAATTAGGAATTGATTTTGATGATCCTTTGATTTTTGCTCCCCTTATTGGAAAGGGGGTATTTTCAAGTAGATTTCATTTTAGTTTTTTGGCATTGGACCTTGGATTCCGAAGATATACCGGGAAAATCACCAAATATACCAGAGCAAATGGCGAATGCGCCGGTCGCAAACTGAATTTATAAATATTTAAATTAATTAAAAAAATATTTTCTATCCGATCAAATTGTGCAGCTTAAAACCATTCTCTAATCAACTGAATCATCATAAAAATCAGCCGGTTAGGTGGAGTTCAATGACAACACACGGTCAGAAGAAATAATTTTATATATATATATATATATATATATATATATATATATATATATATATATATATATATATATATATATATATATATAAACATTACATTACATTAAAGCGAAAATTCGTGATCGTATGCGATTTACCCAAATATAGGCATTTCAAAACAGCCTGGTGTTGGTGTTGAAAGAGGAATGCAAGTGGAGAAAAAAAAGCGGATAAATTACATTACTATTGCAGTACTATGGTATTTTATTTATTAAACGCAGCATCGCCGTCGCGTGTTAAATGTCATAATAATTGTTAGAAGTCAAAATAAAAAATCCGTGTGCAGCACAGTACACATGATAGTTAAGTGAATACTTCACTATCGATTTACCGATTCGTTGAGAGAGTGAGAGAGAGAGAAAGAGGTATTGTACATATTGGCTTTATGGTAACTGAAGTGTGACACATATGTTCTAAATGGTGTAGACTTCTCGAGAATATAGCATAAATCGTTGTTCCTGATTTAGTCGTGGCAATGTTCCGGTCGTTATTCATATCTAAACTGAATTTCTCACGAGGAAAGTGATGTAGTGGCAAAGACGCATCCTCCGTAAAAAGATCATCATCCATTTGGATCAGATTCGAAAGCCCAATCCAGATATATCCAGCAGGATAAGTAATATTGTATTCTAGTTAATTCCGATTATGTCACGATCGTTTATAAATTATATCAAAATTGCTTTCAGCTTTAGAACACTTGTGGGGGATCGTTGCCCAAGTCAAAGCTGCATTCGCTGTCTCTGTTTCTCATTATATCAAAATTGCTTTCCGTTTTAGAACACTTGTGAGGGATCGTTGCGCAAGTTAAAGCTGCATTCAATATATCTGTTTCTCTCTCTCCCTCATATGGGTCATATATGTCTGTCAGAAAATGTGTCGTGACACGACCTTGAAAAATCACTCTCATACGGCTAAAGAATTTCACTTCAAACATCTCTGTACTTTTAAATAAAGTTTTGATTAAAATTTTGCATTATTCTATTCATGAAATTCTCTTAACAAATAAATACCATTCTGTAGGAGTTAGTCCTGAGCCACCCAGTACATAGGAAGCTGGGCAGTCGAATGGTCGTCTGTCCAGATGGAAGGCTGGGAACATTCATAAGAGAGTGGACAGTCGATAGGTAATTGTCGTTTTCGGTTAATTTGTAATATACATTTTTGAAGATACGCGTTTTGTTACAATTCGAGCGCAGATTTTGAGCCTGATATTTTTTATGTTTGTTTTATCGTACTTAGTTTCGTAGGTAGTTTAAATTCAGTTGTTCAACAAAACTCACTCGCGCTACCCTCTCGTGATTATATCGCAACAGCTGTCGTTAAATTTCCACAACAGTACCTAAGTACTCGAAAACTAATAAAAGAAATATAACTTCGTAGTAGTTACTAATTTCATAGTTCAAGTAAATATATAAAAGTTAACTATGTAATCGAAATATATTTATAACTGTCCATCTGCAAAGCAAAAATACTTGTTGATCTATTGATTCACATTTGCGTGTCTATAGGCACTGAATGAATTATGAGCTTTCTGTAGCTAAGCAATCAAATAAAGCCGAATCGACTTTAAAATGTAACTTTAAAACTTATTGGTATTTACTCGGACGTGGGACTTCCGCATGTGCTGAAAGTTATTGAGAGTATTCGGGACGCCAGATGCATTTTGAGGCAGACTAGAACGTTCCCCATGCAAATGAAATGCTACTCACGTTAAATATATCCAGTCGGTTTATTATTTCATGCGATTTTGATTGCGAGCGGCAACTTTTTATGACCGTTCGGCGAAAATACGACATGAAATTTCCCTTAAAATACTTTCCCGGCGAGGCATCTTCATTACCCGCCCGTTTTCCGCCGAAACAATACCAACTTAATTCTGCAGCACTTGAGAGCGATGTTTCCGTATTCCACAATTAATTAGCTGAAATTTTTAGCGCGGCCCGGCCCAAAAAAGCCGGAGTAACCGCCCGCCGGGGTACAAAAGATGAGGCTCTGAAATATTCACAACAATACCGCAGTCATTTCGGTAACGGGGGTTACAAAAGCCCGCATCTGATAAAACGAAATGATTAAGTTCACGGTGGATGGAGCGCTCGCCCGACCTTGCGAAAACCGCACCAAGATTACACTCGAATCTACTTTTGCATCTTTCACGCGCCGATGAGATTTATTTGGACTTCATTTAAATAATTAGTTAGTCTTGAATTTTACGCTAGATTGTTTTACTTCCATTGGAAGAGAACTCGTTCCCCTACAAATAGCAATTAACAAAGGCAGGCACTTACTGTTCTACGCCTAACCTAGTATTCGGATTATTTAAATATTTACTCTACAGCACAAGCAGCGTCCATCGGCTTATACTTAATGTACCTATGGCTCCACCCATATAGTGCAGTCGTTAAAGTAAAAAATACACCAGGAGCTCGCAAAAAATGTTATCTGTGATATTTCTTCAGTAGCTCTTAGTGGAGGGATTATACATCATAAAACCTCAAAAATCAGTTCTGTGGGTGGCGCGGAACCCACCCAAAAAACACCCCTTTTATTCAAAGAATGGCACGTCAAGCCGATTGGACAGGCAACCGGGTGGCGAGTGTTAATCTGGGCCTTTGAGTAGTACAGAGCCCTCTCATAGTGGCCAAAGTGACCCCAAATGGGCGGGGGCGGCGATATGGGGTGGAGCAAAATCGAAATCGAATTTTTGACAAAGCAACTGGATAAAAATGCGGTAGAATTGAAGGTAATACTCTAATTATATAATAATATTTTTTTGCCAGCCGAAACACAGGGGCCGTTTTCGCACTAGCGAATAAGAAAAACAAGAAAAAAAGTTATGAGGCATCCGCTTCAAAATTGGTGAGCATACTTATTGACACCACCAAACATTGGGAAAAAATTGCCATCCGATTCTGATGGACAGTTTCGGAGAAACAACCCCTCAAAGTCGCCGAAAAACCCTTTTTTGTCGATTGTTTCAACTGCTTGGACTTTTAAAAAGTCTGTGCATGCTCATTATACATTTAAACCCCCCACCTTCAATTCTACCGAATTTTTATACGGTTGCTTTGTCAAAAAATTTTCGATTTTCCCCACCCCCATATCGCCGCCCCTGCCCACTTAGGGTCACTTTGGTCGCTACGAGGGGGCTCTGTACTACTCAAAGGCTCAGATTACCACTCGCCATCCGATTGCCGGTCCAATATCGGCTTGACGTGCCATTTCGTTAACTTTTGATGAGAAAACCATTATTTCGCTAATAACTCGTTAATCGTTTAATATATTTATAACAAAAAATTATTTATACAAAAAGAAAGCATGCCTAATTTTCTAAAAAAAGTTGCCCTGTATTTTTTTGTGTATAGTATATGTAGCCCTCATACTATATGTAGTTTTCGAAAAAATCGTAATTAAAGATTATAAGAAAGTTGCCTTTTTCGAAAATACGTTATATAATAGTTAACATATTTGCCAATAGTAGACATATCTAAGAAAATAAGGAAGTAAATGAAAGACATTTTTATTGCCTTCCATTTTTTGCCTTAAAAATTATAAAAGTAACTAGTTTTCTAGGGTTATTGAGTAATATTGAGGTTCTGTTAGTAAAAATTGATTCATTCAGATTTTTTCAAGTATATACTTGCCAATTGTTAACATTTTATAATAAATAATTCAATTATTTGTTCTGCATACTTCTCCTGATATTTAAAGATCTGTTGAAAAAATAAAAAACATAAGTGATGTTGGAATATATAGCTATATACTGGTATATGGGTACCTGTTAATGTAATGGAAGTCGATAAAATACTTTTAGAGGGTAACAAAATTTTTAAAAAGTATTAAAAAAAGCCCCAGTACAGGGTCTCCAGCGCACAATTCAGCTACTCTATTGTTTTTATCTTTGGGGATTATTACAAATTTCAAAACCTGTCTTTTGTAGACTATTCAGCGGGGAGTCTCACAGATATTTCATGTTAAATGTTAACATGTTAAATTAAAACAACTGGATATTATATTTCGTACTTGGAATTTTTGTGAAATAGCACTCCCACGATCTTTTTTTAAGAATAGGAAAGAGGCATTTTTTCACTTGAAATATTTAAAAAGAACATATCGCATATATTTATAAACGTTTGACCCTTTGCGAAAGCCATATAAAATCGACGTCTGAAGAGAAAGATATAAAATTGAACTGTGAATTTCCCCACGATCTTTTAAAACATGGTGAAAAGCCATGTTTGTAATTTTTTTCACTTATTTCACATAACTATTTAAAGAGGACCACCTAAAATATATCGCATATTTTATAAAACAGTTTGAACTCTTTGCAAAAGACATAAACATAAAATTGAGGTCTAATATTATTGCCCCGTTATAAGAATATTTTTTATGAACTATTGTTATACACATATTGTTATAAATTTGCATGATGCCACAAATAACTTTTAGACAATAGCTAGCTTATACACACTATCGGTGATGGCAATGCTTGGCCTCTATCCTTTCCGGGATACTTTTGCCGGTTGTTAGCTTATACACGTGTGTCCCTATAGAATATATATACCTACCTACATTTTGACCAAATAGTAATTATTTCACTTTTACATAAAAGTACATAGGGGTATTATGTGGTCGAATTTATTCTTGGGTATTAGATATCTACTTCCGTAAAAGAGCTAGGTTTCGGTTTTTCCTATGCGTAGACGTTTCTTTACTTTCATTCCTGGAGTCTTTTCTTGGACACTTTAGCGACCTATTGTATAATAATTTTAAACATTACAACGCCAATAAAGTTTACATACGAGCTCATTGCTCAATACGGCACACAGGTATTCTACAAATTGACAATGATAAACCATTAACTGCATTGATCATGCCAGGTCAAGCACAGGCCGGAGGGTACCTGTGCCGTGCCGCAGATAACAAATACTGTTTATCTCTCGAATCTCCCCCTATTTGTCCTGCCCTGCGTTGCCACTTCACATAAAACTATATTATAACACAGATGGCAGCACTTTCTGGATGTGTAATAATTTAATAATTTGCTATATAAGCGTGGTTTCCTGATTTTTGTACTCATTATTTTTTTAAACGCTATTAGAAAAAGTTATTGTAAATTATTGTAAAAATGTCGGAACCTCGATAATTTTCCCTAACAAAAAAAATCGATATTATTCTTTTTTATTGAAGGTTTTAAAAAAGAAACATTGATTTAGTGTCATTCTTAATATAATTTTAGGATAGTCGCCATTCATTATTTTTTTAAACGCTATTAGAAAAAGTTATTGTAAATTATTGTAAAAATGTCGGAAACTCGATAATTTTCCCTAACAAAAAAAATCGATATTATTCTTTTTTATTGAAGGTTTTAAAAAAGAAACATTGATTTAGTGTCATTCTTAATATAATTTTATGATAGTTGCCATTCATGGATTTTAATAATATTGCTTCTAAAGGCTGTAATTCTACGCTTTATAAATGTACTAATATGTCGGATCTAATAACCCCTCTTAAAGAAAATATTTACTTATATTAACATCTAATATACCTAGGTATATTTACTAATTTATTTACAATATTTACATTTGGGTTCAATGACTATAGAGCTCGCCCTAAGCTGCTATAGAGAAACCTGCCGGCCGTGTGCCGAGTCGGTTACCATGGAAACGGCGTAGCTCGGCCAGCCCATAGTCGTACTCACCACTCAAACGGTTGACGTACGCGTGCCGGTTCTTTTGTTTTATATTTTGTTTTGAAGCTGAGGATTTAAAAAAAAATGAGGGTGGATCTCATGGATTTAAACTTTAGTTCTCTGAATTTGGCGGACAAGATAAACATTAAAAAAACCGAACGAACTCTGCCCATATTGAATTTAAGTCAAGTGTAACCCGGTTATAAAAATTAAGGGTTTACGCGAAAGTATTTATGAAAATACTTGAAAAGGTTAAGCGGATGCGAAGAGACAAATGCGTTTTTTTGATAGGTTTGTTTACTGTTCAGTGTTTACGATAAGTGGGCGAAAGAAGAGGTAGCGAAAAGATAAAAAACACGACAAACAACAACCGAGCACAGGAATAATATTGTACGGTTTCAGGTATTGGGCACAATTAATATAGCTTCTATTTTAGGGAGTGCGTATGCAGTAAATATTCGCAAACAACGAAATCGTATAAAAAACCCAACGCCCCCCCAATCAAAAATGTCACCAGGCGCCGCTGAACCTCATATTCTACTTATTTATGGTATTTTAGCTTACAGGTAGACCGAATAATTGCTGGTTTATCATTTATATTTTTAATCTATTCGGTATATTTAATCCCTAAGGATTTTCCCTGAATCTTCCCTCGTTTCGTATGATCTTTAGGGAACCAAAATTTCCTGGCGCCTTCGCCACATGTTGAATTAATTTCAAGTTGATCAATTAAAATCCATTCCACGCTTCCACGGCTTGGAATATTAAGTTGTCTCAGTGATTTGATTAATACAACGACGACAGCAACAACAACAACAACAACAATGGACTAACATGTTTTTAAAGTACTGCAAAATATTTCCTTAGCCAGGAAAGTACCTAATACTTGGGAAGTACGAATTACTATTACTACACTGCTGGCCAATAGGTTGGAATAATTCAAAATTTTAATGTAATTTTGGATACATACATATCTTCTGAATAATATGGAACATCAAAATACGCTTTTGGAAATTTCATTGGTAATAAATGGCCTGATTATCATGTTTCTGTCGTGCTCAAAAAAGGAATATATGGGGTGTTAACTAAACCCATATAATAAATCAAATTTCTTTCTTACCAAGAATTTAGGAAAACCAAAATCGAGATAAAAATTTTATACCAGGGCAGCTATGAATTGGTTCAATTAAAAAAACAAACAAGGCCGTATTTTGATATCTTGCTTATTTTCAAATATACGGCGGAAAGAGAATAAGTTTAAGTCTTTTTATTTTAAAGCGATTTATGGTTAAATTTTAATTTTCTGATTTTCAATTTTTTTCAGTGTTTTTATTGTAATTTCGGTCTCGACCAATGGAGTGTGTCGTCAAAAGTATATTTTATGTAGAAAACATCCTAAATAAAATGGTAAATATTTTGTTTGGTTATACCTCGCTATTGGGTTTGTGAAGGCTAGGCCCACCTATCCGACGTACTAATATATCAAAGAAACAGATCATCAGAGACCATAAAACTAACTTTGTAATAGTCATATCTTCTTGTGCGCTTTGACGCGCTTCCAAAGCATTGACTGTTGCAGCGGCAATAAAATAAAGCATAATTTACGTCCTAGTCGACATTCGCTCAGTTTTGCGATCGCATGCAAATAAGGTAGTAAATATCCCACGAAAATTCATTCCTATAGCCGTTCCTGATATGCATAATTTTGTTCTAGATTGCGCCACATGCCGGAGCGTATGCCCTTTTGATGGCCGCCTCGAAAACGCATGCAAATGCCCGAATAAGGCCAACGCGACGGACCCCCAGACCGGTAAGTGGAAACGTCTGTATGCTTTTACATTATATAGCGCCTCCTAATGTTTCTATATAGCAGCCGATTCTGGACCAAATTTGTACATATAAGTTTTGATTTATAACTTTATGTCTTCTATATAAATTTATGTCTTCATATTAGTGCTAATATTAATAAAACGATGGATGAACCAGACACGGTAAACGTCAAATAGGTACCCATCTGAAAAACAATTATTTTCGCTACTGGATACCAGATTTTACGTCATGGTAATTTTCCTCACTTCCTATAAGAAAAGCTCCTTCTGCAGAGACTGATACCAATCATTGAGGAAAAGCAGTTTATTCCGTCCCACCAGTTTGGATTCCGTAATAAGCATTCAACCATGGATCAAGTCATCGAATTACCGATGTAATTGAGAGAGCACTAGAAGAGAAAGAGATCTACGCAACGAACGATATTCCTTGATGTGGCCCAAGCATTCGACCGAGTGTGGAATCGGGGCCTGGAATACAAGCTATTACTAGGAAAAAGAAAAATATTTACCACGGCAAATGAGCCAAATAATACATCACTGACCGTACAAACCGTTGAGGTATAGATGGTGAGATGAGAGAGAGAGAACTAGTGAGATTAGTAAAAAATATTAAAATATCTGGTCAAGTGGATAGGACTAAATGAAAATTAAACTTCTGCTCCAACTTCTACTACTAAACCCTTCTGCGGTCCACTCATCAGCGATCTAGATATTTCATTAAAACTTAGCAGAATTTTATTTCCAGTAAAAAGCTGTGAATCTGAGAACGGAGAATTGAAAGTAATTATCCAATGACGTAGGAAAGGTTCAAAGTGTCCCTTTTTGCGCGAATTTAATGAACATTAAAATAGTACGAACGGTTTCTGGAATGGATGACTTGGGCGTTTTCAGTTATCGGGATATCCCGTTTCTTTTATCAGACTTTTATCATGCTTTGCATCAGGGCCCTTTTGAAGCCAGACAGTGCGAGGTTAATATTTAATGCAAAGAGGTACTTACGTATTTAACACAGCTGTGTTCGTATTAAATTTGTACGAGACGCCCTGAAGCGATCATGTCGAAATTGGCATGCTCTCCAACTTTTCAGGAGTTCGAAACTTGGCTAAAAGTCAAACTGGCTTAATACATGTAAAAATATGATATTAATCTCCATAAACACTTTGTAGAGGAGTTTTCGGGATTTATACTTTGTATTCACGACGCGATATATTTTACAAATCGTCAGATGTAAGTACGTATGTATGATGTAACAGTTGATATATGGATATTATCGAGAGGCGCACAAGTCCCGTCAGAGATCGGCAGCGCTAGATAGCGCCTTTGATAAAAGTCTATAAACCAAAAAACCTAAAGTTTTTGCACGGTAGTCTTTAGATATTGTCGCCCTGTCAGATTTTGAGTGGGATCGTAAGGGAAAGTGTTCGGGCCCTTTGGTTGTGAATTATGAATTTGTCCGCAGGGTGGTTGGCCGTTTGTATCTGCCAGTCTTCAAGCAGTGCAGGCATGCCCTGTCAAGTATTTCTGAAGGCCTTCGATAACTTCCACAATAGGGGTAAAGAGCGATGGTACCGCTCGGCCCCCTCTTGTCGAGGACACATCTCTTGCCAAGAATATTGGCGACCTTCTACAGAATTGTCTTGTAGGGTCAGCTGTCCTAATTTGGCTAGCCATTTCCAGTTACTTGCTGTGTTTATGGTGTATCTGATTTGTTGCGGAATTATCATTCTAAGAGTCCCTCCCCTAGTGTAAACATTACGGGATTATGATCAGATGGCAGCTCCGCCACGGAGGCCGACTGTGTGACGTCTCGACTCCTCTGTACAATACCAGAGCGATGGTAGATGGGTAGATGGCCGTTACATGGAAATTGAAGTCAGGGTATTACAGCGCCATGGATCATGGTACTGTAAATTGCAACGAGGTGGTAACCTTCCTTGAGTATTCAGGCAACAAACTCTGTTCCACGACCAGTTGCATATTTGCTGGTGCCCCATTATCAAGTATAAAAATTATCAACAATTTCTTTTTTGCTTTTGTTTTTGATTTTTTAATATCATTATTTTATTCTTCTTTTGCTTTGCTTTATTATTATTTTGATTTTTGCACAAAGCTAATAAGTTCCTATTATACCTATATATTTTAAAATTAGGGAAGTAAAATATTGAAAACTTTATTTGATTGTGTAACTCAATAAATCAGTTTACCTAACCAGAATACACATATATACCGACACAACAAATTATACAGACCCGAGATTTATTGTCAGTTGTACGTTGTACGTATGCAGATAACGCTAATTTTCATCGGAAGGCGGCGTTAAAAGTATCGACCTGTAACAGTAAAATAAATACTGTTCATCCTCCCGCAACACTGCTATTACAATGCTAAAGTTTTACTTCCATCTGGGCGGCGGAATAAATAAGGTTTTGCTACCTTTTTTGGCGCGGCTCTTTTCGCTTCCTCGGCGGCCTCTTACAGTGAATTATATCGCGATAAAACCGAGCAAAATTCACTGGAGCGTTACAAAAAACGGGCATCTAGATTTGTGCTAAATATTAAAAGACGCCTGAATTATGGATGAGACGTGCTTTGCGTGGGTGCACAGCAAACTTTTATATTTTTGGGATTCTCCATATACCCTACCATAATTACCTTAAATATATGAATTACTCTTTCAAAACAAATCTCAGACTGGTAATACTGATAGAAAGAAGTGAAATATATCATAAAGTAGCAACCCACAGAGAACTACCCCATCTTATCTAATCTACAGGGTGATTTTTTTTAAATACATTCTAACGTTTGTGTCTGTAACACCTGAAAGGGTTACAAATGTATCAAAGTTGTAAATATCCGTATATTTCAATATAAAGTTCCCTCGCTCTATGCATTACCTCCAGCTTCCCCGAATATACTCACAACATCAGTTAGTTTGCATTTGATAATCAATCAATACACTAATAAAATACACACACAACAAAAATATACCATTATAACAATAAATAATATGAACAGTCCCCACTTCAATACACATAATATAATCATTCAATACGCCGTAACAATGAAATTAAACTACCACTGCACATACACATGCTAAAAAAATACAAATCAACTTCCGGCTGCCCAGTTACCCCAGTAAACTGGTTTGGGTTCACCAAGTTTATATGACATGTGACGCGATTCAATTTGGACCAATTATTATTTGCTACTTTTTATATTTCTTATATACGAGCCCCAACTTTCTTCAAGTCCACCTAATATCTCTATTATAACTATTTGAAATAGTTTCCTTGAGTGTTCAGGCAACAAACTCGGTTCCACGATCAGTTGCAATGTTTCCTGGTGCCCCATAATCTAATACAAACATTATTACTTACTATTATATCTACTTTGCAACAGCTTCTATATTTGGTATTGGGTATCTTTTTACAAACTTACTCAATTCACAATATTATCATAACAAACATATATATTTTCACATTCATATATTTTAGATGAGATAAAGATCACCGCCCCAATGGCATACTCATGGGATTCGGTTTAAGAATGAAACGGTTTAAGAAAATGTCAAACACCTCTCTCAAACACCTGAATATTACAATAAGATGCAGAAGTTTGTCCTCGCTCCAATAAAATGAGGCATTTTACTTGTAAGCTTTTTCAGTGACTGCGCAATAAAAGGATTTTGAACATTCTCTAATAGTTTGGAAAGACCACAAGTCGCTATTTTTTAATAGAGGATATTTGTAAATTGCTGCATTTTTTCCGTATAAAATAATATCCCGAAGATATTATGTGACTCAATTAAAGATTTCCCTTCTTAGAAAAGAACCAATTATCATTAACAACTTAGTATAATTTCATACAACAGTGACCCCTAAGTGGTAGTCCAAAACAGTTCCAACAACGTGATTTTATGCCTCATGCAACTGATCACAAATTTCTGATGTGTCTTACTTGAATACTTCAAAACGACACGCTCACGGAAATGTTCCTCTCCCTCCATATTAAGTGGCATAAAGTCCGTAATAGCGGTCAACTTAAAAGCCTCTCCATTCGATTAAAAAGCCATCGCGCCCCCGCAGCAAACAAGCCATAACCATTTGTCTGATGACTTCCCGTATAATCAAGTTTCTGCCGGACGCACCCTGCCTACTATTACTAAAATGTCCTCCATTCATTAAGATAAAAACCAATCCGACCTTTAATTCGATAATGGCGCATCCATCGCCGTATCTAATTCCGAGATCTCGCCGTATAGGAGACAGATAGGGAAACTGATAAGAATCTAATTGTCGCCAGTGAATGGATTCTTGCAACGAGTTGAAACGGGCGCCAGAGACCAGGGACGTATCGCGGTTTGTATTTACAAAATAATAGCTGTGAAACTATACTATCATAATCCATGATAGTTAAGAAAAAATATATGCATTGGCTTCATATTAATATTAGTTGTGTTCGCGTCTAGCATTAAGGCCGTAAGAAAGTGTTGAAAGTGAAAGTCTATGTCTTTTGTTGACATTCATTTGTATATATGAAGTTTTGTTGACAGGTATAAAACACTTAGTTGCTGCCTACTGGGATGGTTCGCGACAGTGCCAATAAAAGGCTTCGACCTTAATGCTAGACGCGAATTCCCCAAAACTACTAAATAGTAAAATTTCGTCTGAGTTTCTTATACCGTAAATGGCGCAGTCGGTAGAACCTGTATAACATCCTAAATAAAATCTTTGTGAATTCTAATAGCCAGATCAAAGAGCCAGTACATGACCGTAGAGACAGAATAGCCAAAACCCTGGTCATATTAGCAGGTGCCAATAAGAGTGCCTATAACATACGTGCATAGGAACAGAACGTAAAATACAGGACGTGTATTGTAGCAACAACAAGATCCTATCTTGAACCCTAAATATTTTCGATATAGCTCTCCATGCATTCAATGGTGTTCAAGTACAACTAGCAGTCTAGTAGAACCACACATTAGTTGTAATACATTTATATGTGAAATACTTAATATGACCATCGCATCTTATGCTATATGTGTACCAACCAATATATTTCAAACCTATTCGCATACCCAATAAATTATGTCCAATGATTTTTTGTCTAATGAAGAAGTTGTTACACGAGTTATTTTATTCACTTGCCAATGGGAATTTGCTCATGAAATCGACTTATCAATTGATTAAAGTATTTTTCGTCCACGTATTTGCTGACTAATAATGTGTAATTAGTCAATAGTTTATAAAAAGGGTTAATATACGGATACTCGATCTTTTAATAGTTTTCATGAAGTTAAACTAAACACGTTATATCACAAATTAATGACCCCTTTTTATCAGAATAAATTATTTATGTAAGTAATATGAATTATCTCTTTGTTTTCCCTCACGATACGCCTCCGTTGCATTACCCTAAATAACGTAGACGAAACCTCGGGCTCTGACACAGAGCGACTTTGAAAATATAAGGTAATCCATATGGGCGCGTATTCATTTTCAATTTGCTGCTCTATTTAACATTCCATTTACAATCTTTTGTGTTTTGTAAATTGAATGCATAAGTTAGAATCCGCGGAAGGGAATCCATTGGAGAGTTAATATTTTAGAGTTGCCTTGATCGATTTACTAAAACAATCGACCAATTTGAATACAAAGCCATGACAAAGAATTAGGTATCTAATTGTTTCTTATTTTTATTATTATTTATTTTCAGATCGAGCTGGATTTACAGCGACAATGCATCTCTCAAATTTACCCAATTTAGATGACAACACCCTTAAGACGTACATTCAGGCGCAGGTAGGGAATTCCAAGTTAATTTAGTTCGTAGTATATCAGTATACATCTTATTTTAAGCACTAAAGCAATATCTAAATGAGTTAGAAAGTTCAATAAGCGACACAGTCGGTTATTCCAATTAGACCAGTCAAATTCCTACAATTATACAACTTTGAGGGAAGTATCTTCAAACATTTTTTTAAGCGGTAATCGATAGATCT
Organism: Tetropium fuscum; assembly: GCA_964058915.1. Classification (NCBI taxonomy): domain Eukaryota; kingdom Metazoa; phylum Arthropoda; class Insecta; order Coleoptera; family Cerambycidae; genus Tetropium; species Tetropium fuscum. The sequence continues at coordinate 33,958 of CAXKVY010000131.1, forward strand.
TTTAGTGTAAAAAGGAAATTCAAAAGTCGCAAAAAATCATATGTGAGCTAAAGTCACCATCTTTTCCCAGCGCAATTTCTTTAAACGATGATATTTTAGTCACCGTTTATCCGATTTGCATTTGTTTTTTTGTTTTATTCGCCATATTTAGTACAATAAAAAGTTTCATTAGATAAATAACAAAAAATCACAAAAAAAGGGCAAAAAAAATTTAAACAATTTTTCATATTTTTTTATTTCATATTTAATTTTAATTTGTAGTTACTGGCTGCAATAAATAATAAACAAAAATATTCACAGATTTCGCAATCCTTGAAATCATCAGGATATTGAAAATGATAACCCCATATATAAAACATAATTCGCTTTTTATTATAAGTAACCAAAAAACACACCTACTATAAATTAATAATAAACGTATAATTTTATTTTTTCTTACTTTTAAACAATGTCTTACGATTCCTATACAGCGTGATCTAAATAAAACTCCTCAGGCCGATTTCTCGGAAACTAAGAGAGTAATCCAAATTCTGCAAAATCCACCCAATACACGCGTTTTGCGACCACATATGTCTCTGTTCAAATCGTGTTATTTGGTGATGACAGTGTGTGCGTAGCGAAGCCGAGAAATAATCATTCGTTGACAGGAACTGCGAAGGGGAAAATTCCAATAATACATTTTATTATAAAACTTGTTTAGGATATAAAACTTTTTGATTAAATAAGTACTTTCGTAATTATATGTAATAATGCAGTTGTACACATAAATACTTGCAATCAAAAAATGTCTAGAAGACTTTCATAATCATTTTAAATATTTCAAATAAAAACATATTATCAAATATTTATGAACATCACAGATAATGCGCTTGAGGCCCATAAAAGTTTTATTCTTTTAGCCCATATTATTTTTTAACTTAGAATTTAGTGTTCTTAATGAATCGTATTCGTATATCACGATAAACATATCAAATTTCTCAACATTTGTGTATTGAACCATATTTAAACTTATTAAATAAGAACGATACGAAAATGACATTTATAGTTTAATAGAATTTAATAATATGACGAATGAAACAAAAAAAATAAATGCAAATTGGATAAACGGTGACTGAAATATCAGTGTTTAAAGAAAAGGCGCTGGTGGCCATGTGTTTCTAAATGGCGACTTTAGCTCCCGTGCGATTTTTTGGGACTTTTGGATTTCCATTCTACACCAAAGGAGCTATCGACTACCCCTTAAAAACAAATATTCAGAAACACTTCACTTAAAAACTAAAATTTGCCTGAGGTAAATAGGTCAGATATATGATACATTTATTGCTTGTGAGAACATTATTAATATACTCATGTGCAAAATATGAATCGTCTCTATAAGAAAAAAATTTGATGGATTTTGTTCATATGATATAAAATGGAAATTTATTTCGTACAGACAATAAATCTATTATTCGGTATATTTTGATACTGAGAAATTGGCAGCGGATTTCAGCGACCAGTGGACACAGGCAGCTTTTATTAATCCCAAGTTAATTCCGTTTTCCATCACATTGGGTAGATCGATAATCGAAATTACTGAAGCCCCCGCCTCCGATGAATAAATTACCGAGGTTCCCATAAATTTAATAATTCCCGGGTATGAGCCAGGAAACGCGAAACTATTAGAACCATTTCTGGCTACGTTCACTTGTCCATAAATTCGTGTATTATTTATTTGCATTGTTTTTTTTTTATGTTTTCATAAATTTCATTAGAAAATAAGATAGATCTATACTATATACCTGGTACGTATATGTAGGTATATTGTAAACCTTGTATCATGTGTTGTATCATTTATTTTACGCAAATATTCCTGTCGAATTTTCATAATACGTCGTGATTCCATTACTATTACGGAGTTATTAATTTTAATATAATAATAATAATAGTAATAATAATAATAATAATGATAATGAGACCAACTCAAGACGATGTTCGTTATAGAGTTTTCGGATCCGGCCGAAAAGAACATCGTCTTGAAAGAGGAGGAGAAACGGACAAAATATCGAGATTTACTCTCTGAACTCCGCAGGCTGTACCCGGGTTATTCTGTTAAAATAGTGGTTCTTATTATTGACTCTCTCAGAGGTATGCGACAATCATTGCTCTCAGAATTAAGAACCATCCCAGCATGCCGTCAATCGGCAGAAGTCATCGCTGGGAAGATGCAGAAGGCCGTCATACTTGGCTCGTTGCATCTACTCAGGACACACGAATTGCGACCTCAATGACCGCTTACCCCGCGGACGTGGGGGGCGGTCGTTGAGTAACGAGGCTGGAGGGACTCTTTGGACTAGTCGGAGGCCAGGGGGGACTTACCAGCACCAAAAAAAAATGATAATAATAATCTCCACAACAGAGTAACTCTGGACACAGCCTGTAAAATTATCAGGAGTTCGGATCCCCTACTCCTCATGGTCAAAGATCATGAAGGAGCTGGCGTAGGAGCTTTTATATATAGGGCAGCACAAAGAGAGGCTAATAGCCTATACTCTATCCAACGAGAGAATGGACTTACTTTGCGCATCGGCGACTAAAGAGGAGGGGTTCCGTAACGAGCTACGCAGGACCGTCATTCGATGAAATAAATTACCTAAAATTAAAAACAAAAATAAATCATTGACCACGGTTACTGGTGGTGAATAGTATGCGTATTAAATGAAACATATTTATTATTATATTTCTTTACCTGGCCTCTTTTATTCTTCTTAATTGGCGATAATGGTGGATTTATCTCGTCTCTGGCTGCTGCCATTCTTATAATAGATTTAAAACTTATTTCACAATCGTAAACAACACAACTAAAATAACCGTACTTGGGAGACTACAAATACAAACTGTGAATAGGTAGGCAGTAGTAGGTACTTTATATAATTAGGTACCAGGTAGGTATCGGACCCAGGCGCCGGCCCTGGCTACCTGCTGAGCCAATTAAGACGTTGAGGGCGTTGAACTAATGTTCTAAGGGGCGGAGATATGACCAAAACAGACGAATTTTCGCTCGAGTGCAAGTCCATTCTCTCGTTGGATACAGTATAGGTCTCGACTTCGACACCGAGCAGAATAATCCAAACTCTGTCACCGAGTTGGACCCTGCTCGGTTGAAAGCCCACCTTCGGGCTGCTGGAAATACACTTCGTTTTCAGCAGCACAGGGATAAGCCATTGCAGGGAGTCTACTATAGAAATATAGAAGACTTAGGCTTATCCCAAAAGCTGACCTTTAGCTTTTTGAGGTCAGCTGGGCTGAAGTCAGAGACCGAAGGTTTTATATTAGCTTGCCAAGATGGTGTATTAAACACCCTGGTCTACCGAAGCCGCGTGATGGGTATAGAAGTGCCTGGCGTCAGCTGCAGAGCATGTCGTCAGGCCCCAGAGACCATTATGCATTTGCTGTCAGCTTGTCCAGCATATGCGGTCTCTGCCTATATCCATCGCCATAATGCGACATTACGAGTGCTGTATTACCACCTACGGCACTCGTACGGTATAGATCAGGCACCGGTGTTGCCCTATGCTCCGGGGGATATTGAGTCCGTTGTGGGGAATGAGAGGGCCCGGTTATACTGGAACTATTCATTCCCCACCGTGAGGCGGATATAAGCCAATAAGCCTGACATAGTCCTCCTCGACCACCAACTCAAGACGATGTTCGTTATAGAGTTGTCGGCTCCGGCCGAAAAGAACATTGTCTTGAAAGAGAAGGAGAAACGGACAAAATATCGAGATTTACTCTCTAAACTCCCCAGGCTGTACCCGGGCTATTCTGTTAAAATAGTGGTTCTTATTATTGGCTCTCTCGGAGGTATGCGACAATCTTTGCTTTCAGAATTAAGAACCATCCCAGCATGCCGTCAATCGGCAGAAGTCATCGCTGGGAAGATGCAGAAGGCCGTCATACTTGGCTCGTTGCGTCAACTCAGGACACATGAAATGCGACCTCAATGACCGCTTACCCTGCGGACGTGGTCGTTGAGTAACGAGGCTGGAAGGACTTTCTGGACTAGTCGGTGACCAGCACAAAAAAAATAAAAATAAATAATTATTATTATTATATCATATCTACCCCTCGTTCTAACCACAACGGTTAGTCAAAAAGCCATTTTAAAAATATGTTTTGAAACAAATATTACAATTATTACTTTTTTAATTGAGGTAAATATAACACAAACAGCTTACGTATTTGTTTTAGGAAAAAACCACCGCGCAAAAAACCACGAAAACAGCTTCTCACAGTTGTCAAACACTTTTCTGTTTGACAACTGGTCAATCGGAACATGGTCATTCGGAACATAACAAGTTTGTATTCTCTACCGGCCGCCCTAAATGATTAACATTATTTTTTTAATTTACGGTTAATATAAAACAAACATCTTGCATATTTTTATTAGGAAAAAACCACCACGAAAAATAAACATAAAATCAACGTTCCACGAAAACAGCCTCGCACAGCTAGCACTTTTTTGTTTCACAACTGGTCATCAGTTTGTATTCTCTACCGGCCCCCAAAAATTATGTAAATTTTCTTCCGTACCAAATGGTCTGCAAAAAGCAAAATATGAATGTAAAATTTTTTTCGCTTATAAAATATTTTAAGAATTAACAACTATAATTTTTAAGGATTTTTTTTCAAAAATAGGAAATCATAGTACTCGGAAAGGCGATTCTTTAAAAAAAAAGATCTTGCAATCCGTTAATTAGGAGAGCGGAGAGATTAGATTTTTTAGATATTCAAATAAGAAATCCATATTTGATATTGAAAATTATTTTAAATTATGAAAATTTAATTTAGCTAGGAAATTATATTTAATATCTTATTATTATATTTATCTTTTAATCATTTAAATTTTACTACGTCTACGTCTTTTACACCTTGGACCTAATTCATTTGTATCATCAATATTTTCATCCTCTACTTCTTCATCTTCCAACTGAAATTAGTTTTCTTCTGCCTCCAGTCCCAAGCCCCAGTCCAGTCCAGTCCAGTCCAGTCTCAAGCAATCTCGATTTCTTTCTGTGGATTTCTCTCTTCATCGTAATTATCTCACACGTCGATGTCCACAGGTGTTTTGAGAATTGCTGTATTTTTACATGATTGCCATTGACAATTAGTACAATAATCGGAACATTTTAAACCATGCTTAACACAACTACACGATTTACTTTAGATTATTTTGTGCAGTTGCAGCTAATAGTGTTTAATCATTTTTCGGGAAGTAACGGTTCCGTCAATTGGATAGGTTCGAATCCATTTTTCTCCCAGCTCCCAACCCCACCCTGTTGGATTTAAATCATTTCCAAGCCAAAGTTGGACTCGATGATATACTTTGTAGCAGTGTTGTTCTGCTGCAGGTGGGAGCATTGGTAAATGAAATTTTTTTTTACATCCTTTCTTGAAACAGAGGTACCTGGGCGTATTCAATTTAATTTTAAAGCTGTTTTCCCCATGTATAATGCAGATATGGTTGAAAAAAAACGTTGTGTCCTTACAGTTCCTTGACTGGAACAGAGTTTGATGAAATTTGGTGTGATAGTTTAACATACTTACTCCTACATATAACCTGCTTACAGTTCTTTGATTAGAACCGATTTTGATGAGATTTGGTGTGACTAGTGTAGGTTTACGCCTACATATAAAATTAGTATTTGAAAAAAAAACGTTAATAAACTCATTTTTTCCCCTTTTTTAGTTGTTTCTGTTATATTTGCAATAGGAATATTATTTTTTATCCGCAACCAGCTCTATTGTATGTAAAATATGATTCTAAAACTTTTTTCCTATTCGAAATTTTTCTAAAACGAATAGCATCCGAGTTATATGAGGGAAGGAAAAACAATTGGTATTTTTTTGCGATTTTTTCACTAATTTTCTTGTTCGACAAAAAATTAAGCACGTGTTTTTATACTGTCGCATAGTGAAATTATCATTTATAATAATATTTCGAAATCATTAAAGCAAAAAATATGCGAATTACCCAAATATAGGCATTTGTTCCTATTTAAAGCGAAAGGTTTTTTAATCGTTTGTTAAAAGCCCAAAACAGGAATTTGTATTGCGATTTGTATAGTGCGGTGAGCGCCGTAATTTTCTATCTGATTCCGCCCATTAAAGCGGAAGCCGTACATACCTGGGGCTGCTCGTCTCGATTTACGACTCCGGTTCTCGGTGTGGTTGTCCTGCACGCCAGCTCAGAGGCCCCTTATAATCCCGTCTGGAATCAGGGCCTGATTTATAATCCGCAGTAGGTCATTTAAGGCGAGACACACCCCCGCCAACGGCGTTAATTAAAATTTAGAACTTTTCGCGTTATTTCAAAAGTTTTATGACACTCATAAACATCCACTTTAAGGACGGTAAAACGCAAATAGAGAGTAGCCGGTTATACGTGATAGTAGGTGAATTATAATGGGCTTGTCGCCGGCCGGCGCCCGCCGACCGCGTTTGTGCGCGGGTAATGAGGCGGCTTTCGCGCCAGCCAAATCGAAAATTAATTTCTAAGGTAGGATTTAGAAGAAGAGTACGCATTGATAGAGAAATAAAAACCTTTACCATCTTTAGAACTTGAAATACACAACGACTTCTAAACTCGACTCGCCATAGAGACCACTTAAGAAGGAAATTTGATATATTGGGTACAACCGTTGATTGGTACAACTGACGCACACAAATTATAGGAATTCTCTCAGTGGTTTAATTAAACAAACTAAATATTATTCCAGTCAGATTATAGAATCACAAAACAATACGTAGAAAACAATATGTAGAAGCACAAATATTTGCGTGAAATTAATAATGTCACTAATTCTACTTCTGATTTGAAGAATAAATCGTCCTTTTGTATTGTTAATAACGACGATCACAAAATTGCAACTGATAAAGCTAATTATTTGAACAATTTTTTTGCCAATATTGGAACCAAAATGGCGAGTAAGATTGATAAGAGAGAGTCTTTGTTTTTAACACATTGTACCACATAATAATGACATTGGTTCCATAATCTCTAATCTAAAAAAACCATACCTCTTCACTCCAGGTCTCGATGGTATAACTGTAGATATTTTTTTAAAAATTCATATATATTTCATTGATCCATTAAGGTATATAATTAATTCGATTTTTGCTACTGGTGTTGTTCCTAAAGGTTTCAAGGAGTTAATTGGAATAGTCACAAATTTTCAATTCTGGTGATAGAAAACTTGTGACTAATTACCGATCAATCACTATCATAAATAATTTTACTAAAGTATTTGAGAAATCTCTGAAAAACAGATTGTAATTTTTCCTAGAGGAAAATAAGATTTTATCGAGTGGTCAGTTTGGTTTTAGGGAGCAAATGTCTACCGAAGATGCTGCGCATACACTTGTAATATTACAAATAAATTAGATAAACAAAAAATTATTGTTCTGTTAAATTGTTCTTCTCGATCTCGCCAAAGCATTTGACAGTTAATCACGATATTTTATTTGAACGTTTGGAATCTGTTGGAATTAGAGGTGTCGCATTAAATATATTTAAAAACTACTTGGCTGATAGACATCAGATAGTAAAAATCAACAAAACCTGTAGTAACTCGTTACCGATTACCATGGGCGTACCTCAAGGGACGATATTGGGTCCTATTTTGTTTTTAGTTTATATAAATAATATCTCCACATTATCCAACACACTGCCTCGGTAATCTCATACGCAGAACCTTAGTCTTAATGTGGATAACACTTAGTTCACAAGTTCATTACTTTTACATCATCGTTAACTGATCAACCATCAGATGTATGTCTATTGATAATATGTACAAATATTTTGAATTGTTCATGTTCTACTATTTATGATTTATTTATTTAAGTGAATACGCTAGTTAACCTTGGCTGGCACTGACTCCACAGGTAACAATAATTGTATATTATTGGCCTAATAAATTGATTGTATTCTAAGTAAAAATGGATATCGTCATTATTTTTTACTTTTTAGTGCAGTTTTTAGGAATAGATTTTTTTGGAGTCGGTTTTGCTTTTTTGTTAAACATATATTATAAGATATTGTATAACTGTACGGGGTGGTATGTATAAAACATCGATGCATAGTCTGTGTTAATCCAAATCCATGTGTTAATCCAAATAGTATATTAAATATTATCTTAAAAAAAAAGATTTTAGAAAAACGAGAAAAAAGAAGAATTTATTCCACTGCAACTTCATATAAGGAAATTAATCAATTGAATCTGGGAGAATTATATGTCTACCATTGTTTACTGTGGATACATAATACTAATGTTCCTCATGTTTCACATTTCCACAATACTTGATCTATAGCAAATATTATTGCAGATATTCCCCGTTGTAAAAAAGTAACACGCAGAGATTTATATCATATTTAAGTCTTAAACTAATTAATACATTGCCAAAAAGAATTAATCAGTTAAGAAATCAGTTTTATAGAGGGAACTAAAAACTTTTGTAATTGAAAACAAACTATACTTTGTTTGAATCTATTTTCGATTAATATATCCACACAACTGTATCTAATCTCTCTTGTATTTATAAAATGGAGTCATATTTTTGTAGAATGACTCACACAACACATGTTTACTTATGGAGCGATTCATCCATTCATTTACATATGGAGCGTACATTACTTTTTTATTGTAATTTTGTCTAATATTTTGGACCTGAATAAATTGACTTACTTACTTACTAATGAAATAATGTAATGTAATGACTTGTGATTATGAGGAATCAGTATATCGAATAACAGCAGTATATTTGACTGAATACAAATATCCATTATTCAAATATATACTAAATTGTTTTCATTTTCAGCTCCTGAAAAATCTGCAGTCGAATTTCTCGAGGGTAGAGGATCTTGCCGTAAATACTATAGTGTAAGTTTTCACAATGATATATTAAAGAGTTTATCTAGCGAGATACCCACTAATAACCGGTTACAATTTTTAACATTTTTGCGGAGTTGGTTATCAGCGGTAAAGGAAGTTCCTTTCAAAAGTTTTGGCAACAGACATCGTAATCGAGGAAGAACATCTTGTTCGAGGAAGTTATCAGAGGCCGGTAACAGTAATTTTTTAACCTTACTTTCTGGTATATGTTTTGGACAGATACGTTTTTGTTTGTGCGTTACTTTACTAATTATTCATTTAGATTTACTTATCCACAATATAATATATTATAGTATAATTTTCATTTTCTCCAAACATAATTTCCAAAACATATAATAATAATGAACGCCAATTATTATTATTTATTAGCTAACCTAAACCACCAACAATATGAAAATTAATAAAAACCACGTAAGTAACCAGTAACCACCAGCAAATAAATATCGGTGACAGTCTGTAGTTACTTGTTTACTCTAGTATAGTTATTATAACTAAAAAGACTTACTTAACACTACACTGTTCACTCTGATAGTAATTTATAACTTTCATATTTAATAAAAACGTTTTGTTTGATTTGATTTGTAGACTATTTGCCATGTTTATTGCATGTTGTGTTTCCTAAAGCTGATTTACTTTTTTCTTGTTGACATCCTGCGAATCTCAGGTATACCGCGAATATCAGGTACCACTAATGGTGATTTTAATCGTTCAGTAACGTAGTTTTCAATCTGGCTTAAAGAAACTGTCTATTCACAATTTCTAATGAATATTTTACTCTATATGCACTATAAGTATAGGTAATGCATTTACAATATATATATATATATATATATATATATATATATATATATATATATATATATATATATATATATATATATATATATATATATATATATATATATATATATATATATATATATATATATATATATATATATATATATATATATATATATATATATATATATATATATATATATATATATATATATATATATATATATATATATATATATATATATATATATATATATATATATATATATATATATATATATATATATATATATATATATATATATATATATATATATATATATATATATATATATATATATATATATATATATATATATATATATATATATATATATATATATATATATATATATATATATATATATATATATATATAGGTATATATATATATATATATATATATATATATATATATATATATATATATATATATGTATATATATATATATAAATATATATATATATAAATATATATATATATATATATATATATATATATATATATATATATATATGTATATATATATATATATATATATATATATATATATATATATATATATATATATATATATATATATATATATATATATTAGCTTTGAGGTTCTTTGCTATTCATATTTGTGCTGTGAGAGTAATCTTGGATTTGTAGCATTTCATTCCTATATGACATGTATTAATGATTACTTCTTTCAATATATATATATATATATATATATATATATATATATATATATATATATATATATATATATATTAGCTTTGAGGTTCTTTGCTATTCATATTTGTGCTGTGAGAGTAATCTTGGATTTGTAGCATTTCATTCCTATATGACATGTATTAATGATTACTTCTTACAATATATATATATATATATATATATATATATATATATATATATATATATATATATATATATATATATATATATATATTATTCTCCTGACTTTGCTTTATCCAAGCCTGTCGTCGAGCAATCCCTCTCATGTATATGTAACTACGTGCAAAATCACTAGAACCAAAGCTCTGAATAATTAATCCGAAGGGAAAGCGTCCGTACTGCATTAGTTACAACAACAAATATCGTAACCTCGTTTGCATAAAATAAAACCGATTTGCCGGTATTACAAGCTTTAATGGAAAATCTGCGAAAGGCATGTAAAGAGCCGTTTGAAATAATTTTCAAACTATTCTAATCGCTTGAATTTACGGGTTAGAGTTTATCACGGTTTATATTGGCTGTTTACTTTTATAACAAACTTTTATTTGCATTTTTATGTTATAATAACTAAAGTTTCATAGGTTATAGCGCAAATAATTTCGTAAAAGTTTTTATAATAACATTGGCCATATACTAACCTTCACTCACCAACATCGTCGTACGTCCTCAACGTCTAACTCGACACTAAAATTAATTAATCCACGAAAAACTCCTGGATGAATAGGAGCTTGAAAGCTTCACAAAGGGACATAGGGTTAATAATTACATTTGCGATGTACGGTGTGCACCATCTAGTCGAGATATCATAACCACACTTCTTAACAGTGCATAGTTGCCTTTCATGTGTTTTACTAACATGTTTCTTAATTCGGTCGCCTAAATGCTTCAAATCCGTGAAACCTACATTTGTCCATGAGAATTTTCCTCCATAGCTTTGACGTAAAAAAGCTCATTTTTTACGTCACTTCCACAAATGACGTATGTTTATTATAAATATAATCTATTAAACTTTAGTTATTGGAAATTAAGGATTCTTGATACAATTAAATTTGGTGTAGGGCTTCAAATTATTTTCACATCTGCTTTGTCTCTGGCAGATCGACTAAAGAACTCGGTTCAAGATTGATCTGTTCACAGAATTCATATTATCAAGACAATTCATAATATCCTGTGATTTTCGCAAACTTGCTGGCATGTATCTGGTCCTTTCTCACATGATGCGCATGCGTCAAATCTAATATAATAATAATAATAATAATAATATTTTATTACTTGCCCAACAGAAAAAAAAATGACAGACAGACAATCAATTCAACACGTAGTTAAGTAAGGAGAGAGCTGTGACACATTTTCACCAAAAAAAATCGCCATGTAATATTTCTCTCCACTACTCATACAGAAATAGGAAAATCAAAGATGGCTGCCGAACACGTGACTTAGTGACATAATGGAAAACTAAGTCTAGATCTGGCACCCCCACCCCCGCCTCCGAATCGCATTTTCTGGAAATCGGGTACTGACGCGAAAGCCACAATCTATAAATGCAGTACTTGGTCTAGTAATCATTACCCGTCAGAAATGGCTGTCACTTTTTGACATGATCATTAATTGACAACCGAATCAGCAATTGATTTTTTGTCGTGCATATTTCTCTCTTATTTAGTAATTTAAAACTTTTTGACTTGCATTCGCATATTGGCTTCGGGCATATGCCTATTTTGCCCTATCAGAGTTTTTGCCTTCAGTGGTTTTGTTTGAGTTAAGACGGATTGTCGATTTATTTTGTTATATACTTGTAAGTCGAGACTTTTATTCCCATTAGTTATTGACTGATTCACAGCCCTTAAACCTAGTAGTGTGTGCACTCGTAGATTCTGTGCGGGCTTCTAAGTTATTGCAGGTAAGTTTTGTTTAATACTGATACGCTTCCTTCCGGCCTTCGATATCACCCCTATTGTAGAGTCCCATTTTAATTGCTAGCTCGGGTCCAGCGGCCCTCAAATACCGTTGGTGGCGTCCTAAAAACGATATTTTTAATCAACTTTTCTTCCGTACTATGTTAAATTACTTTGCATTTTTTCAATTTAAGCATCAGTAATTCGTCTACGCTGACCTGGAGAGCTGGGGCAAAAATATATTTTACTCTCCCAAATAAGGCAGCCTAGAACACTACACATGAGAATATGCAAATGGGAATTTAGGTAAAATACTAGGAATTAATATCTTAAATGTAAACAGCCGGGTCCCCGCTGCCCCCTCCAGTACCCCGCTGCCCGCACCCGAACCCCGCCGCTGTAATTGCGTTTCTTGGAAATGGGGTGAATATGTGGAATTTAGGTAAAATATACAAGGAATTAAGATTTATCTTTTAACGTTGCTGCCCCGCTACCACCTCCAGTCGCCTGATATGGATAAGCATGTTATAGCTCGACTTGCAAAAGATTCGTCTGTCGTCCATTCCCGGAATTCGTCCATTAATTCCTAGAACGCTCGAGTCACGCGCTTGGCCATAAATTATAATATTATAATAATTATTATTGATATACCATGATATTAACTATTATGGAATAGTTTTCTTGTCAATACCTCAAATATATTTAAGAGGAAAAACCCCTTTTACTATTAAAAATTGAGAAGGAATTTTAATAAGGTTGGACTTCGAAATTCTCAATACGATGTCACTGAATCAGTGCTTACGGGAAAAATACAATGCGACAGACGTAAACGGACTGTATTATGAGATATAAAAGCCAAGTCTTGGCAAGTAATTTTGTAATCTCGATCCACTAAAATTAAGTATTGTAAATTTAAATTTCGATATTTTTATCAATGCATGGGTCATTCAATCGATGTTACTTCATTTACTATTTTACTTTAAATCTGGCTCTAAATGCGGAGTTAGGTCACATACAAATTGAAAGGTTCTTCCTATGATGGATATTATTTATTAATGAATTAAAATTATTTACTTTGTCATAATTGAATATAAACAAATTATTATTTATGCGTGCCGCACGAGGATACATGCTGCATACATATATTTATATATGTGCGTGTGTGTGATGATTGGCTAAATTAATTTTAGGCGTGACCTTGAGGATTTCTTCTTCTTCATCCGCTTTCTCTCTTCATCTGTGTATTTCAGGGCTAAGTACAGTTTGGTCAAGCAATACAGTGATGCTGCGTCTCCTCGCATGCACCATGTTCTAACCGAGAAATTCGCTATTTTTGCCTACTGCATCTCTCCTTAAGAAATATATTTACCAGTATTAGAGTGCATGCTTTTCTCTTGTTTCTGGGATATTTCTTAATATTTCTTCATTTAAATAAGTATAGCAAGATTTGATATAGGAGTGTATTGTGTATCCATTTTATTATTTTTTATTTTCAAAGCGTCACATTTAACCCTCGAACCCTCCTAGTCTATTTCAAATGATATACGTATGTCAAGAAAGAAATTTGTTTACATATTTAATTTAAACAAAACAGAACAGTACTATAAAAGCCTAACTATCACCAACTACTATACTACTATTACTAATTAATACTTAAAAAGCCTAACTATTATTGATTATAATTTTGTGAGAAATTTGTACACCCCAAGATGCGAAACTCTGAAACCTGCTAATACTAGAGAACGTAATGACTGATCTGTTGAAGTATCAGTTTACCTGAAGACCTTTATTACGGCTCATGTTAAAACTCGCATCACTTTTCAGAACATTAAAGAGTTCATTGAGTGGCCTGATCCTTAGAGAACGTTTCCTTTGCATTTCAGACACTTCATGTCAGGAGCGGACGTGACTTTCCACATTTACGGATTAAGGAAAGACGAGAAGAGGGTCAGATCAATTCTCAATAAGTGGGCAGACAGAGGTTACATCGGCAACATGACTATTTCCGACAAGGACACGTCTTTGAAGACTCTACTTTCCCTGCAGGTAGGTAATTTTGTTTTAACATATCGAATGCTAAGCAGTCCCAGATCGTCACGTGGAGTCAGCATCAGTTATATTATTTTCTATAAAATGTTGTTTATTTGACATATGATCTTACATAAAAATTCAGAAAATTTTATCGGTAACTACGAGTATACACATCAACTTCTCGCAAACTTTCATCTATATAAAGATGACCTGACAAACTTTTTATTGCCGGACTTTTGTCCAAACTCTACAACTTTTAAGATAAATGAAATGCCTGATGGATTTATTATCTGGGTTTACAACGAGGACTAAGCTAAGCGACCAGTTTCAAAGGCGTTTGTGTCGCTCGGCCATTATCGCAAGTAAATAAGGCGTTTTCGATTAGTAGGCATAATTTCAACTTTCAAATAAAGTTCCAGATTATCCATATAAGACATTTAGTCATTGTCATATTTCCTACTCATTAACAAACTGAATAAACTCTAGCCATGATAGTATACTGCAACTTTTTAACCCGATCTAGTACAATGGATGTGTTTGCATTATCACCGATATAATCGACATCCTTAATTAAAGAGTGTTTCTAAGCCCTCGCCGTCTGTTCGACGTGAAACTCTTGCATCATTTTTATAGCCACTTCAGTGCATGCCTAGCTCCATTGTGTTCATAAACTTCAGTAGCAAAATTTAAAGTGCATTAGAAAAGTTATAGGGAGTAAAATAAAGGCGCAAACACATAAATAATTGCACGAGTCGGCTAAGAGTGGCGATAAATTTAATACAGTTAAGCGGTTTGCTACTTTGAAGTACTATTTACAGGAAATCTGTCACATGGCCAGACTTATTCGAACCAAAAGATATAATATTAATTATATCTTGTGTATCAAAGAGGCCTTACTTCAACTGAAACTATTTTATGTTAATTGTATACTTCTTTTTATATTATGTACTTTCTAAAGTAAAAACGCAAGTTTGGAATTGGCGCTGAGCGTGGGGCTGTCTGCTACACATTGGGCGCCAGGTGCTATTACTTGGATTCTAATGCTTTGTAATCATAAAATGTATGATGGTCACACTGTTTATATCATTACATATAGAAGTAAATGGGCAGAAATATTAGATTATTTTAATTTTTCAGTAATAATAAAAGACACATTCTATCTACATATCTGAAAGATAATTGCATAGATCGTACTCTTTTGATAGCACAATTAAATATAGAAGCTATATGATACCTATGATGTATGTAAAACTCTAATGAGCATGATGTATTTGAGAGAAGCCTTAATTAAAAAAAATAACGTTAATTAGATATAATGGTATTTTCGAACGTAAAAACATAATAAGTAAGTTTCGAGTTGGCGCCGAACGTGGGGTTACCTGTCCCACATTGGGCGCCAGTTGTGGTTACTTGAACTATTTTATGCTTTCTAGGTTCAATACAATTTTGTTAATTATATGAAAATCAGTAACATATGTCGAAGTGGACATACAAGATTTGGTCATTTGACGGCCTATGTGGCGCCCTATCGACACCTATTATTGACAAAACGTTAAAGCTAAGTCTGTGATAATATTACCGTCACGTTTTAAACAGTTACAACTGAAATCTGGCGCCTAGTATGGGGCCAGCAAAGCGTATATAAGAATGTAGGCGCTAGTAGACAAATCCTTTTCAGTGTCTACTCTGAAAGAATTAATAATACCCAGTGTTCCAAAGTGTGTAAATCATTACCTACATTAACCGTCGGCGAAATCCATCCAATCCTCTCTATAAACCACACGTTACATT
The DNA here is from genome assembly GCA_964058915.1 of Tetropium fuscum. Lineage (NCBI taxonomy): Eukaryota > Metazoa > Arthropoda > Insecta > Coleoptera > Cerambycidae > Tetropium > Tetropium fuscum. The sequence continues at coordinate 50,148 of CAXKVY010000131.1, forward strand.
TCAGAGTGTCGCTATAAATCAAGCAGGGGTAATAAGAGAGAACGACGAGTTCATATTAAGCTGTGTGGCCCGGGGCTCGCCTTCCATGACGTTTCGGTGGTTCAAGGACGGCGTTTTCATCAATGTGACATCCACCAGGTAGGTAATTCAATTGTTTCCAAAGGTGTCTTGATATGTTTTTTGTTTCATACTTGACAACCTTTTATACTTGAGTTAAATCGGCAAATGATAAGTGATATAAGGGGGCGTCAAGTTTAAGAGACTTATCCTGTACATAGTAAGGATAAACTCTACGAGCTTACCCTTCCTTGGCACTCTTAGATTGTTGACATTCTCCGGTTCTCGTGGAAAGTTGCATTTTCTCGAACTTGAAAACTCGTCCCCAACTATGTGTTTGGCCCGACTAATTGGTTCGTTTCCAGCCGAAAATGGATCAAACTTATCAAAGACCCGCACGTGACCGACCAGTATACGGCCCTGTTGGCAATCGAGAGGGCTCACTATTACGATGAGGGCACTTTTACATGCCAAGTGAACGATTTCAACATACAGCAGTGCCTTTCCAAGGAGGTCAAGGTGGGCCGGCGTCCCCTGGTGAAGATCGAACCCATGAGCTTAACGGTGAGAAAGGTAAAGGAGCATCTATATCTATACTGCCTGCTCGCTGAAATTATTAAATAATAAAAAATATGTGAAATATTTAATTTAATTTATTAAATATTGCAAAAAAATACAGTATCACATTTTAACAGTTTATAATTCGAGAACGTGATGACTGATGAGAAAGATCGTGATGACTCACTAAACTTTTTAGTTTTTCTTGCCATTTCTACCAATTAAGAAATTTCCGTTTTTTTTATTTTCACTATACAAATCAGTCGGGACTCGAAACGGTAATTTATAAATTTATATCCAAGCTAAAAAGCTGTGCACACGGAAGGGTGGCGAAAATTTCGAGGAATTTCACAGTCATCGTGTTTTACAAGTACTTACCCCAAATTTTTCATTACACTTTATTAAACGTGTAATGCTTTTTAAATTTTGAATATGAAAAATGATTGAAAACGCGACAATATTACATTATGATATATTTTTGGGAAAAGAATAAATCTTTTCAAGATTGCTTTGTTTTTTTCCACTTTCATTTAACTTTTTGAAATAATGGAAAAAATTGTTATGTTAAACACTTTATTTATAGCCAGCCTACTTGAATACCCAGTTTCTTAAAAAAATATGAACATAATATACTCACATCAGTCGATTTTATTTTGAACAGGTTGTATATTAATTACATGCTTACAGTAATGCCCTCTTAAATTGAGTTACATAGTTGTGTTATGTGGCTATGGCCAGCTGTCAACCATCCATATGAACGGTGTCGAGATGAACCGCCTCCGCACAAATAGAAAAATGCATTACCTACCGTCTGTTACGGAACAGCGTGGCATATGACGGCAATATATTTTCGCGACATCAAGATGCTCTTTGACTGATACGACTCGGTTTTTATCGCCTGAAGCCAGAGTCTACCGGGACATCCAAACAGGAAGTCAATTTCAATTTATACCAAATAATACGGGCTTAGTTTTCCCTCCCAAGAAAGTGAAAAGCAATCGAGCCACAGTATAAGCACCACATGCATATATATATATATATATATATATATATATATATATATATATATATATATATATATATATATATATATATATATATATATATATATATATATATATATACATATATATACATATATATATATATATATATATATATATATATATATATATATATATATATATATATATATATATATATATATATATATATATATATATTAGCTTTGAAATTCTTTGCTATTCATATTTATTTTGTGAAAAGTAATCTTGGGTTTGTAGCATTTCATTACATAGAAATAAGCAACTAGACGAATAAGAAAGAAAACACACTTACCAGTACTATATCTGGACACACATACGGAAATGAATCACTATGCATATGAAAACGAACCACTTAGAAGTTGTACAAGTTCTTTCACCTTTCTTGAGGATCTTCAGAGCAGTATACGATTTATTTCATTGATCATTCATACTTGAATTTAAATTACCAATACACCAACACTTGCAGTGACGTTTTATGACATTAGTTTTTGACGGAACTCATTCTTAGAATACACAAACCTAGTCTACTATTTATATTTGTTCTATTTGAACATATTATATATAAAAGCATTAGGCATACAGTTTTCTTTCTTATTCGTCTAGTTGCTTATTTCTATGTAATGAAATGCTACAAACCCAAGATTACTTTTCACAAAATAAATATGAATAGCAAAGAATTTCAAAGCTAATAAATATATCCAGGGTGAAAATTGGATTTTTTTCGAGAATTTTCGAAGAAACAATTAATACATACAACCAACAAATGATTTTAGTTTTGACTAAGCAAGCAATTTCTGTATCACTCCCTCTTTGAATGCTTCAGAACTCTATTGTATATATAATTCAATATTTTCCCGCATATAGTTGGAAAAAGTAGTTGTTTTTCAATAGGTTCAACAAGATTTTATGCATTTTAAAGTTTAACATCTTCTGGATAACTGTATTTCTAATGCTTTTATATATAATATGTTCAAATAGAACAAATATAAATAGTAGACTAGGTTTGTGTATTCTAAGAATGAGTTCCGTCAAAAACTAATGTCATAAAACGTCACTGCAAGTGTTGGTGTATTGGTAATTTAAATTCAAGTATGAATGATCAATGAAATAAATCGTATACTGCTCTGAAGATCCTCAAGAAAGGTGAAAGAACTTGTACAACTTCTAAGTGGTTCGTTTTCATATGCATAGTGATTCATTTCCGTATGTGTGTCCAGATATAGTACTGGTAAGTGTGTTTTCTTTCTTATTCGTCTAGTTGCTTATTTCTATGTAATGAAATGCTACAAACCCAAGATTACTTTTCACAAAATATATATATATATATATATATATATATATATATATATATATATATATATATATATATATATATATATATATATATATATATATATATATATATATATATATATTGTGAAAAGTAATCTTGGGTTTGTAGCATTTCATTACATAGAAATAAGCAACTAGACGAATAAGAAAGAAAACACACTTACCAGTACTATGTCTGGACACACATACGGAAATGAATCACTATGCATATGAAAACGAACCACTTAGAAGTTGTACAAGTTCTTTCACCTTTCTTGAGGATCTTCAGAGCAGTATACGATTTTCGTATACTGCTCTGAAGATCCTAGAAGACACTAGCACTCTTGTAGACCTCTAGCGGAACTCTCTGGAAGCTGGATTGGAATTTCGGCTTGGCTTTATGGGACTCTGCTATCAGCTGTTCTGTCTGGGTTCACACACTCAATTTTATTTCACTGATATAGAACACTTTAAGCGACGTTTAATAAGAAGTTATGGGTGTAGTAATTTAGGAAACTGCCTAAACATTATCCTCGATGCACAAGTTATAGATTAAATTACTATTTTTAATATTACACATAATAACAAGTTCAAATTATACTGAAATCATTAAAAAACACATCCGCTATGGATTAATGCAATTTGTTATCACTTTTTTATTTTAATTATTAATTTAACTGAAATTTTTTTGAGAAAATATACGCGTGACTATCTATATGATGCCTCAAGCTTATCTGATTTTGCATGATTTAAAATGTCCATGTTAATTTTGCCATTACTTATGGCAAAATGCAAAAAAAAAATTTACATGGGTGATGTCTTTCTTGGCTTTTAACTTATTTATCTGCTTAAACACTATACTTATTTTAACTAATTAATTGTCTTGGGGATATTTACAAGGGGCACGCGCAATGCGTGGTGACCACTTTGAGTTACATTTAATGATTAATTGACGTTATTTAAAATATTTGTATGGGTTATTTACACATGAGAATTATTCACTACTTTGTTGGGACTTGTTTTAAACTACTAGCTAAACATATCACTACTTAATTATCTTTGCGCATTGCACCCGGACACGCGAAATCGCGTGGTTAACACTTCGTACTACATTTTGGAACCTTTTACGCTTTGTTTTCCTCCCTTAGGAGTATAATTTTACTAGAAATATTTCACCTAAAATAATTTTTTCTACAACCTCCCGAAAATCCTGGCAAAAAATCAATCAATACAAAAGCATGGTAGGCATTTACTTTTTATAAACATTGGATAAATCTTATAACACAGTTCTGTAGACATCCAATGTAATTCTGGTAAGATCATAAGAAACGCTTCTGTGCGTTTCTCTAACAGCATTCTCCTTCAACAGAAACAACCGCCAGTAGATTGGATAAAACGTAAAAAGAGAAAATAAAATTCCCAATAATAACGGTTATCATGACCCACACATCCCTTTTTTATTTAAGGTATACACGTGCATAAGGCTGGTGTGCGAACAAACATCAATCAATCATAATCAAGTCGTGTTTTCTCCAAATGTGATTTATACATTTTTATTAACGTCAGAGAAATGCAATACTTGCTTATATATTCATCTCCATTAATCAGCCGCAGTAATTTCATGCATGACCACTAATATCCCTATTAATTACATATGTCAGAAAATACCGACCTTTTTAATAAAGGAAAAGTTTGAAACACAAAATTATTCCTATGCCCGTACGTGTGCCACACTTTGTGAGATCAGTAGGTAAAATTTATAACCCTATAGATACAAGTGAGGAAAGTTTTAAGTCTGACAACAATCAACGTCAGATATAACATTGAACATTTTAAAATTATAACCAGATGAAAGCTGCTCGTACTTGAAATTGCATTCGATAAGATCATTTATAGATAATAGGAATGAAATAAGGCCATTATTTGCCCCTTGTGGTACACCGGATGCACGGTATACGAGAATGCCGATGAGGAATTTAACTTTTAATTGTATATTTTCTGTTATTTCTGTTGATTCAAACAGTTTTAATCCATAAAACAATTGTTTTCTAGATTTTTGGGCGATAAAAATTATTATTTAAAGATATTCGATTAAAATCGTGCCCTACTTAAAACCCAACTTCTGTTAACCCTGAAAGCAGTCAGAATCCGTAAAAACTTTCTACTGCCTGTATAATACAAATTTAAAGTTGTCCTACACGATTTCATTTCGCCCTGATCAGCCGCCTTTCTCAAATACTGTCGAATGCTCTCACCCTCCCTTTCAACAAACTTTCAGGGAGAAAACTTCACGGTTAAATGTGTAACTTTCGAGGAGAATGGCGGCGTCGGCAGCAAATACACGTACAGCTGGACGAAGAACAAGGAACTGTTGCCCGTGAGGACGGAGTCCGAGAGGTACGAGGTACTGTATCCTTCTGGGACTATCCTGCAGGTATTCAATGCGGAGGTAAGTTAATGGTAGTGTCTGATGAAGGGTTAGTTTTATTATGAAATTATACACAAAAAATTATTATGAAAGCAACTCAATATTTGTACATTCGTCACTCTTGTCTCTTCCGCAGAAAAGTATGCAGTATTCCTGCCTCGTCCAAGACGAAACCACCAGCACCGAGCAGGACGTGTCCGTTTACGTGGTGGGCAGGGAAGGGGTATACACATGCCCGGGGGAAATTTTTCTGGGAATGTTCTGGCCGGAAACGGCGCCTGACACTAACAGCATCCTCGACTGCCCGAGTAATTACATGGGCGTCGCCAAGAGATACTGCGCGCTCAGGGACGGCCGACGGCCCGCCTGGGGCCTTCCCAGTTTCTCGGAATGCACACATCACCACCTGCGGGATATATCCGAACAAGTATGAGCCATGGGGGAAGTCTTAAGTACAAAAATTGGTTTGTACTTGAGATTTCTTAAGTGGTGAACCGGGGATATTGCAATAAATAATTTCCTTATCGTGCACAGAATTTCAAACATCTCTCACGCTGTAATGTGATCTTCTACTTTCTGTCAATTAGAATTAGTCTAATAAATAATTTGGGTGAATGTACCGGGCGGGCCAACACATTTTTTACGTTTGCCCTTTACTTTTTTGTTTAATAACCGATTTTAATCAGCTTGGTATCGCTGCTTACGGAACGGATGGACTGTGGACAGGAAATTTTCATATGACTCATAATAAACAAAAAAGTTAAGTGCAAACGCAGAAAGTGCACAAATTTTTGGTCCACCCGGTATATATATTTTTTATGAGACTAGTATATTACATTTATCCCGCAAAAAAAGGGAAACTGTAATAATCGTCTGTACGGTAATTGTGTAAATGTTAAACTTCTGATGGAGCAAATATGAAATCTGTAATGCACATGGTAAATATAAGTATTATTTGTACCGTAAAACGGGGTAAATTCAATCAAAATTTATAGTTTTATCGCAATAAGACTTTTATGTTCCAGAAAAATTATCTGGAAAATGTAATTTATACTCATTGAACTTTGTTGTCGAAAAGGACGATACACCTGATGATGATGATAGTACATTTAATTGAGATGATTACATTTGAGTGAGTTAAGATTTGATTACATTTGATTGGGATGATGCTATTACATTTTTACGAGCGCCCTGGTTCATCTTACTGTTTCTATTTAAGTGTTTCGTATCTAGCAAAAGGCCAGGCGTATTGATGTTCTAATGTTTTCCAGTTCCAACATCTCAAACTAGGTTACACCGCCACATCTCCAGAGGACGCTCTACAAGGGTACCTAAATTATTTAACGACCAAATCTCGCAAAATTTTACCAGGAGAAGGTGCGAGAATATTGTCGTTAACCCTAGAAGTTGTGACGCTTTTGAGAAAAAACAAAGTCCTGTATGCGCCAGTTAATAACATAACGGAATCTGTGTTATCTATAATTGATCGGATTCTTCTCTCCCACAGCTCGTTAACTAAGCCACCGGTATGTAACACATTACAATCCCACGCAAGCACAATGACAAGCACATTAAACGTAATATACGTACCTAAAAGATCTAAAACTGTCAAAAAAAATTGAGGTTAGGAAGATTTGAATTATCCACAAAATTGCCGATAAGGCAGAGAGTTAGTTGTATCGGTTATGAAGCATGGCTCATTAAAATGAGATATCTGTAATTATGATTTTACATGCTGTTTGCGGTTATGTTACCAATCGACTCGTGTACACCGGATTAAAAACAATGTAAGTTTTTGCAGTTTGCGAAGGAGCAAAACAACTTTCTCTAAAATTAGTACAAGCTATTTACTTGAAAGCAGAGTGATTGTTTTTAAGGTTATGCCCACACATTTTTTTTTATTTTTTTTTTTTGACCTCATGAACAGTTGGATGGGTGAAACGGGATATGCCCCGCAAGCTTTTTAAAACAAAGTTTTTTTGATCCAAAGAGTATAATTTTGTTTATAAGTTTTTATGAGAAAAGTTTTTTTGTTTTTATATGATTATTAATAGGAATAAAGCATTTGTTAATATAACTATTAAATTTCTTTTAAAAATGTGATTTCTTACAAATTAGTCGAATTTTTTCATATATTTGATGTCCCGAGTAACCCCATACGAGGTCGAATTCTGGCCAAAAAAATCCTAATTTATGGCATGTCCCGAACGACCCACCCCACTATGAGGGATGAGTCGAGACATTATTTATATATATATATATTTTTGTGTAATGGATAGAAATTCAAAAATTACTCATCCTATAATTAAAATTTCAAAGGACTATAATCCAAAATTTCGGACCTGTACGTACGCTAAAAAAAAGTTCAGGCGAAAATCGCCCGGAATCTCCCCGTTTGTCGGTACTGCTTATTGATCATTTTAGGACAACGCGACCTAGGCTTGGCGAGCATATATGTCAAATTTGACCTGGATTTTTTTATTTTGGAAGGGGGAATATTATTAAAATATCAAAATTGCGTGCCGTTGTGGATTGTTTTAGGGACTGTGAGTTAAAATTAAGTAATTTACTTAATTATTTACAACCATTTACGTACATATAAACAGAAATAATTGTTTGCCCCTGAAGATAATATGGCCGAATTTTCAATATGGGATGATCTACAATGATCAATTGTTCTCTTTCAGTTCTGTGTACAAAAATGCGTGCCAATTACAGTACACCTACATTTGAGTAAATATTTTATTTTTATTATAAATACGATTTTAGGAAGTGAGGATTTTGCAAGAACTGATACACGACCACCTCTCAACGGCCGCCCTAACTCTCATCGGCGGCAACGAAACAAAAATATTCCACCTTAACTTCACCACAATAGATCTGACAATTTTAAACCTAACCTATAGCTCTGATCATTATTTCCACATACCTGATAATCTACCTGAGAGAAACAAAGGGTAAGATACATAGGAATTAAATTTTTTTGGAGATTTTTCCAAGTCCTTACTTTGCAGCTTCGAAGACTGGATTAGTCTCCAATTTTCTGGGACGAATAATATTGTGTCGCCCATACACAAGCCCAGGATAGTCACTGGGGTTGTCTTTAGGAACTTGTCTGCTTTTTTGCCTCCCCGATCCTTCCTACGAATCAAGTAAGTTGTTTAGAAGTGAGTACCTAGTATATTTCGTAAAAAAATACTTTCAGGGATGGTTCGGAGCTTGAATACGAACTCTACTCCCAAATAATCAGCATACTGCCTCTGCCCGAGATCTTTGACATCTACCCCATAGCGATAGATTTTAAACACGAGCTCAATAACAACCTAAACTGGACCAGCGGGGACACCTGGAGTGTGAAATGCGCATATGCTGACCATTCAACCTTTACTTACACCTGGGACATTTATAGTTGCTATACCGAGACCCTCAACGATATGAAAACCAGGTGTATGTGTCCTAAAAGTGGAATTTTCGCTCTGCTGTTAACGTTGGCTCCGCGTAAAGTAAGTATACATTTGGGTGTATTTGTATAAATAATTTTATATGATTTTTTGAAGGAAAACAGCAATTTTCGTGCAGTATAACATTAAATTTACACAACATTCTAGAACGTTCTTAGAGGGCTAAAAGTGGTCATTTATAAGTAAAATGAGGCGGGCGTTTCATTACCGACATAGAAAATGTGACTAAAAGGAGAGACGTAGTAAATTGAATTTTTTTAAGCTAAAAAAATATGACCTTTAATTTTTTTTTAAATTGTAACAAACCGCCAAGTAGATCGGAAACATAAGACGTACCAATCTCTGCACAAAATTACGCGTCTCCAAATTTTTCAGATTTTATCTCGAAATTTACAGAAAATTCACTTTTTTATAGTTTTTTTTTGTATAAGAAATCAAATTTATGACCCCAAGGTCTTACGGCTATACAATGACAGACAACAACTTTCGTCCTATATGTAAACGGCCCTGCCGCATCCGATGGCGGCCTCGGATTCGATGCCGAATCGATCGTTATCTAATTATCATCAGAAAAGTATCATTTAAAATTTTCTAATTTACCGACCCGTATCTTCTAAACCATACAATTTATCGAGCTGATGTACATAACCTTTTTCGTCCATACGTTTACCCTTTGCATAAAACTATAAAGATCGAGGTGTCCATCTAGCAAGGTAAAGGAGATATTAACTTTTAAAAGAAACGGGGCAAAAAAACTTTATTTTTACGCATTGCATTTATGCATTCGCTGGTAATAAGTAGAAAGCTTAAACTATACATTTTTTTTCATAGCGAATCGAACAATATTTCGTAAAGAAATCATTGTTTAATGTAGGGCGTAAACGTGCGGCCATGCGGTCGCTCAGCTGCCCCAGCTGCTTATTTTACGCGCAATCAAGCGCTTAACTTAAAATTTTGCGTTTTAACATGAAAATACGCAGTTTACGCTTGTTTTTCGTGTTTCTTCGTGGGATAACGTTATTCTGTTGAATACATTGTCACGTCGTTATAAATGAATACACAAATGTTTGCAATTTAATATTATTTAATTTATATTTGCATTTTGTGTTTATTTGGTAGGTTGTAAATGAAGACAACAGCCCCAGTCGTTACATATTGGTTATCGGCTGCACTTTCTGTATGGCACTAGCACTTTTCACCACGGCTTGCCTGGCCACCTCTTGTTGGTTGCTAAGGAGATCCTGCTTGGTCGCTCTCAAGCTGCAGTGTTCAGTTTCAGTATTCGCGACAGGACTGCTGTTCACATTGGCCACTATAACAGGACCGCCACAGGTATTTGCAATTAATGCAAAACAAAACGATAATAACAAAATCAACGTCTTAAAAACGTATTGCAAAAAACATGCATGTAAATCTTATTATATAAAACGGTCTAGATGATAACGTGTTTGTTTTGCTTTTAGAACTATTTTATGACATTTATTACAATGCTGGAGGCTTTTTTCCTGCTGGGTATGTCCAGTCACCTGAGCAAACTCCTTATTGTGTTCACTGAGTTGATCCAAGTACCAAAGCCGATGGCCTCCAAGTATACCGTGATAGGAATAATATCAGGTAATATTTTACACTGCCAATAGATGCAGATGAGTTAAATTATTTAATTTACTGCAAGGAATTGATATTTGTTATAAATCTAGGAGTGACCATAATCACGGTGTTTGGCAGCCATTTGGCCTATAGGACGATGGACATTAGGCTTGACTCGTGGTGGATGATTAGAGGAACGCTTGCATTTAATATATTTGTGACAGTCACTTCCATAATATCGGTTTTGTTTATTTTTATTTATGTCACCGTGATGAAGAAATTGAATGAGCTCATTATAATACATGAGAAACACACCAAACCTATTAAGAAAAGGTAAGACATAATTTTTAACATATTAAAATACACTAAAACACATTTTTCACATTGGAGGTGGCCAAATTCCGCCTTACTTATTGGCCACATTTAATTCTTTGATTTTGTCACAGAATAGAAAATATTCTGTGCTTTCGCCTCACGGGGAATACCAAAAATACGTGTGCGAATTTCGCTTCCAACGTTGCCATCACCAGTATAACAATAACTTAATATTTTTATTACACAAAAACCATATATTCTTTTACACAAAAACACAGCAAAATAGTATTTTTATGCATTTCAATACGGGTTTCGCCTACAACGTTGCCAACACCAGGAAACTAAAAATTACGAAATCATGCATTTACATCGAAAACAGCAAAATAACAATTTTTACATATACCTTTCGCCTCCAACGTTACCATCACCAGGAAACAAAAAATGAATGAGGAAAGTATACATTTACACCGAAAACGGCAAAATAACATGTTTTTACATCTAAAGACGCGGGTTTCGCCTCCAACGTTGGTATGACCAGGGAATTAACAAAGATGATTTTACATGGAGAGCAGCAAAATAACAGTTTTTACATATATAGACGCGGCTTTCGCTTCCAACGTTGCCATCACCAAGAAGTTCCAAATTATTAAATTATGTTTTTCCATCGAAAACAGCCAAATAACACGTTTCACATATTCGGACGCGGTTTCGTCTGCAAATTTGCCATCACCAAGAAACTAAATATTATGAAATTACAAACGCAAAACGCATACATAAGTATTTTTATGTATTTCGACGGACGAGGGTTCCGCCTCCAAAGTTGCCATAATCAAGAAATACAAATTAATAAACTCTGTTTTCCCAACAAAAACAATATTTTTAAAATAATAGTTTTTACGTATAAAGACGCGAGTTTCGCTTCTTACGTTGCCATAACCAGGAAATTACGAATTACTTAATTATGCTTTCTTTACCAACGAAAATGGCAAAATAATAAGATTTACAGATCCGGAAGGGGGTTTTGTCTACAAAGTTTTGATGATGGCAACTTGATACTACATAATAATTGAGAAATTATCCATTTACATCGAAAACGCAGCAAAATAACTAGCAAAGTTGTTTACGTCTGTAGACGCGGGTTTTGCCTCCAACGTTAGCATCACCAGGGAATTAACAATGACCAAACTATGATTTGATATAGAGAGCAGCAAAATAACAGTTTTTACATATATAGAGGTGGCTTTCACTTCCAACGTTGCCATCTCCAGGATCTTACAAATTACAAAATTATGCTTTTCCATCTGCAAAATAACACTTTTTACATATTCGGACGCGGCTTGTCAACAAAGTTGCCACCAGGAAACTAAGTTTTACAGATTCGAAAGCGAGTTTTGTCTACAAGAGTTGCCATCATCAGGAAACTGAGACAAGAAAATTGAGAAATTATGTACCTATTTACATCGAAAACGCAGCAAAGTAACAGTTCTTACATTTTTCAATGTAAAATAACAGTTTTTATGTACATCGGCGCGAGTTCGCATTCACCGTTGCCAACACGAGGCCACTACAAATAACTAAAGTATTCTTTTCCATTAAAAACAGAATAATAACAGTTTTTAGATATATAGATGCGGGTTTCGCTTTCAACATTACCGTCTCCAGGAACCTAAAAATTACTACATATTTACTACAGACTACATACAGTACTATATACTACAGACGAAGGTTTCGTTCACAAAGTTGCCATCACAAGGAAACTAAATTTACAACTTATAGGGCATTTTTTACAGAACATAAAATTCGCTGGTAATTACATAGAAAATGATAAGAACATGGACTGCAAATTAAACTAATACAAAATCATCACTTCGCCAATATTCTTTTTATTGACATACATTATTTTCTATTCCAGAGTGGCCTTAGTGAGGAGATCAGCATATTTGTTTGGTACTGTTACTCTCCTATCAGTGAGCAGCATAGTTTACATAAATAACCCAAATAAATTGTGGAGTGTTTATCAGTTTAGCATATATAATGCAGTAGTGGTAAGTTGTTACTAATAAACTTTTTATACAGTTATATGTTCCTACCGATATATTTATATGTATGTTACATTGGGAAAGTTAATACTGGTTCTGGTACTGCAATACTGGACATTCTCTGGAATAGGCTTCCGGTTTATCTCGGTGAGCGATGAACTACAAATTTGTAATGATGTGGGAATGGGAATCGGTGTAGGAAATTCTGGGTAGCAGTCGACCCAGAATTTCAACACATCACAGTTCAATTTCCCAATTACGTCCACGCCCTATATATGTATGATTTGGAATACCAAAACAACAATTATTTGTCTCTAGTGTCATAATAGGTCGGACGTTTCGCCAACATATTTTTATATTGTGAGAAGTTAATGTACAAAACCTAACCTAATATCAATCTCTATTGTGTTATTAGTGGAGTGGATAGATCTGGGTTTCGAAAACAGACAACTCAAATTCAAATTTTTTTTTACCCAATCTATCAAGTCGTGTCCCCCCATCATTTTGGCATGGTTTGTGCAGACGGGGTCAAGGGAAGAGAGGGTGGCGATCGTTTTTACTGCATATCTCGGCGGCTTTGACTTTACAAAAAATGAAGAATACGACAAAAATTCCCCTTGAAAATGTCTCTCCTTGATTCTAAAACAAAGAAAAAGCCCTATAATTTTTTAAGATCGGTCAATGTTCAAAGGTTATGTGCAAATTAAAATTTTTTTTCTTCCCTCTTCTAATTATCCCACCACCCCCAGCCTGCGGCCTCATATTTCCTTCATAATAGCTCTCCCACAAAAAAAAAATTAACCTCCAACTCCACTCCCCCTCGATGAAAAATCGATTAGATAGATTGGGGGGGAAAAAATTAAATTTGAGGTGTCTGTTTTCGATCCATATTTCTCTCCAGATCCACTCCACTTGGTACATACCATTCATTAATTTTAGGGTTTGATTCTCTTGTTCTGCTACGTTGTAAATGCAGAAACCAAGTTCCAAAACATGTTCTGTAAACCGAAGATGGCGAATGATGATACATTTTTTAGTATAGACTCTAACAGCAGTCCCTTGAACTGTAAGTAAAACAACATTCCTTTCTTTTTTACTGTGGACTCTTTTTTACTGTGGACTCTTTTTTATTCTGGACTTTTTTTACTGTGGACTCCTTTTACTATGGACTCTTTTTCACTGTGGACTCTTTTTTACTGTGGAGACTCTTTTTTACTGTTGACTTTTTATTATGGACTATATTTTACTGTGAACCCTTTTTGACGGTCGGCTCTTTTTTACTGTGGACGTCTTTTTACTGTGGACCCTTTTTTACTGTCGACTCTATTTTACTGTGGACTCTTTTCAATTTCTTTCTTTTATTTTAGTTTCTTTTGATTTTTTGCAGATGGTTTACGTCATTTAGTAGATACGTAAGTATATTTTGATGTTTTACTTATTTTTTTGTCTTATTTATGTTAGATCTAGTGACCCAAGAATCTTCCAATTTTCTCCAAAATCTATTTTTAAAATTTCCAAAACAACGATACTCTAACCCCATTTTATTGAGCAGTAAACAATATTGTATATTCAAATTTAATGCAATATCAATCATTTACGGACGCCACTTGTGAAAAGCTATCTACGCTGCTGCAAAATAATGAAGATTACGAAAACTGCATTTTAACTTCACTTGGGTGTTCTGATCTATAACTTTCAACTACGTTCGTTTTACCTGAGTACCTACTTACTCGTAAATCTCTGCTTAAGTGATTGAATACAACTTTGTTCTATGTTACGAAGTTAAACAGCCATATTTATATATTCTTTTAAGACCACATTTGGTAACAGCTTTTACGAGGAACACTCTCGGTCCGTCAAAAATAGTCTAATTTCCTAACAGGTCACTAAATAACCGCAAGATCAATAGTTTCCACGGGAACCAAAAAATTGAAAATTTTTGTATTTCTAACGTCACAATATATATATATATATATATATATATATATATATATATATATATATATATATATATATATATATATATATATTAAATATATATTATTTAATATGATCAGACGTAAAAAGCAAAACGCAGAAAAGCTGTCATGAGAGCGAACTTTAGAGCAATAAAAATATCTTTTAGGGTTACTATTACGCCTAAAAGTCTTAAATTTTACAGTCAAGTAAACCACTGCTATCAAATTAGTTCATTTTTCATTCAAGTTTTGTTTTGAAAGTGAATAGTCCGAAATTTAACATAGAATTTAACCTTGAAATCCCCTCATAAAAACCTGCAAATTACCAAATAACTGCTTAAAACTGTGGTAATTTCAGCGTTGGAAGTCCCTCTCTCCTATATAAGCTGCGTCACGTGAAATATATCTTAACAACATTTATTTTGCAGTTCTGACCAAGCAAGACCCTGAGGTTGAAAACGAGTGTAGCCCACACATGAAACCGGACTGCCAGCAGTTCAACCTCCGAGGAAGCGACTGCTCGAAATCCACCATGGTGAGCAAGTCGCAGAGCATAACAGCTACGTTCGAGAGTTGTTTGCACACCAGCACCAGCTTCTGCGACAGCCACAAGGACGTGACACTTACTCGTAGAGAAAAATCCCAGCCACCTCTGGAACACTACAACAGTAGCCCGCAAACGTTCAGGAAGTACCCAAACGTACACTCACCAGATATATTGGCGACGAAAGTCTGCGTGGAACTGGACTTGGTCGCTTCTAGTGTACCGAGTTGTAATAAATCGCAGGCTTTGGGGAGCAGTGAGCCGCCAAGACGGATTATATTCCCCCCCAAAGTCGTTATCACTCCTGACGATGCCATCGCTAAAATCCTAGAAGCCGAACCGGTCGCGGTTCAGCCAGAGCGTGAGAGAACGCAACCAGACGGGCATGACGAAAGCATCACCATTGAAAGGACCATAAAAACTTTAGAAGACAACCTTAAAACAATAGAGGATGTACCGCAGGCGCCGTCCAGTGGCCCGGTCAGTGGCGATAAGTTAGACGGCATGCTCGACAGCATTTGCCATGACCTGGATTATTTGCTAAACCGCAGTGATGAGGTGGATCCCGCGGTAGTTACGTCAACGCTCCGGCGGGTGTCCAAACCCCCGGGTGCTAGCGTTAAACACAAAATACCCGAGGAACTGCTAAACGAGGAAACAACGAATATACCGGAAAGTATTACGCTTAGGACTAATTGTTAATGTGTGCCAAAAGACTGATTGTTAATATTGACAACATTTGCTGGTTATATACGAATTTAAAAGGTGTCTGCGTGATGTCGTTTCTTAGAAACAGACGGAATGTATACATTTTTCTTCCAATTAAACTAGATTTAATCTCAAATATTTTACTTCTTTATGTTCTTAAGGCGGGGATTTTGTATGTATATTTTTACCATCTAGCGGAGGTTCAGACGAAAACACAAATCGCAATCTCACTATTCGGGGTTCCGTTCTTACATAATTGGCCCGTAAATTGCTTACAACTCGGCCAGCCTGACAACACAGCCATTCCCGGCTGTCGGCCGTAATCTGACCCCTCGGTAAATCTCATAAAGGCCTGTGCTATCAGACGGAGTTCCTAATCCCACTTCTGATATTGTAGTAGAGTGAAAAATGTTTTAGCACAGCCGGGAATCATACCCGGAGACCTTTGGCTTTCCGGGTCAATGCTCTTCCAACTAAGCTACCGTGCCGCCACACTGTCACTCCACTATTCGGGGTTCCGTTCTTACATAATTGCCCCGTAAATTGCCTACACACTAGCCCGGAGGCGATTTTACAAGATGTATTCTGTCTCAGCACAAGCTCCCCTTATGTCATACGTCATCTGTGGCTGTTAGAATACGAACTATTCATACCAGCTACCAGCACAGATTACTAATTGTACCCCATCTGGGTACCCCAAACTTTCTATTTCAAATGGTTCAAAACCCTGAATTTTTTACATCAGGTTACGTAAAATTAAATTCTCTTTCAATTGATGCACATATTAAGGTGCCAAAATTTTTGTAGTTATTTTTGATTTTAGTTTTAGTTATAGCCCCACAATATCAGTACCAAATGAAAGAGAATTAAATTTTACTTAATTTATTTATAAAGGGTGAGAAAATTACAAATATGGCAAAACTTTCAATTCGTTTATTGGAACGAATCTTTTTTTCATCAACTACTTCGTTGAAATTGGAATGGTGGCACCCATCGAAAACTTTTGGTCGAAACAAAAACAATAACTAATGGCGATTATTGCATCATATAATACTGCGTAGTAACAGTGACATTGGCGCTGCGTGGAGACTAGAAATTGTGCTGGAATCAGGTATATATATTTAGTAAGATGTGCTTATGCGCGGCATATCGTACTCTACAGCTTACACACCGGCAAAGAAAGTCAAGAGCGCCATAAGCAAAGCTCTGCCGACAGGGCCCTTCAGCCAGGACCGGGGGAGTCTGTGCAACTTCGCGTGACACTGATCACATTTGTGGGGAGGGTCACGTGAAACCCGTGGCCTACCCCTTACGAGGCGGTCTCGGCCTACGTAGACATTAGGGGTAAAGAGCGATGGTACCGCTTGGCCGCCTTCAGCCAAGACTATTGGCGCGCGCTCTACAGCTGCTGGCGAAGCATGACGTATTCCGAAAGGCGGAGCTTGAGCTGAGACAAAGTACATCTTGTAAAAAAACCACAACCCGGACATCTGTGATCACTTCTACTTAACATTCAGTTTAATATTTATTAAAAATTCTCAATTGTGTGTGCTGAAGTAAAATATAATATATACATCTAGACCTCCACTTTGGCTAAAAAACTCCACATTCGACTACAAAATACCACACATTCAAGGGCTGACTCACAGATAACGAGCACCTGCCGGGGCCCACCGATTCGCCGGTTCACTTTTCTACTAAATCCCCCACACCCTTAACAGACATGAATTACGAGAATTTTAGGTTATCTATTTGCTCAAGGTAAAATTGACTTATTTCTTGTTTTTTTATATAATTTTTTATATAATTGTGTACATAAATAAACGTTATAAATACTTAATAAAAAAGTGTTAATAAATGACTGTAATCAAAGCCAATAATGATATAAAATAAGATTTTTTATTCGTCTTGAGTGGTTTCCTCAATTTTTACTTGAAACAATATTTAAGCCTGATTGTAAATGTGATGTACAGATATTTGTGATTTTATTATAATAAAAGTTTTATAATTACTCTAATTGGTTCCATGTTTGTTACCTGTTCAATCGTCAGTTTTCAAAGTAAAAAAACTACACGAGAGCGCATCTACATACCTACGATAAGTAAAAATAATAATCACTAATCCCAAATCAACATAGCCTCAAATTTATATAAAATACCAGTTAAAATAATTGGTGTGAAGTTATCCACAGATTTCCAGCCACAGATGCTAAGTCAAATAAAGAATCTGTGGGCACAGACTTTGTCGCCAAGCACAGATATATACATAAATAACCATCACTGCATGACCAGAGTTATCTGGCCTGACTGCATGAAATTACAGTGACTATATAAACAGTCGCGACAATAGAACAATAGACTACGCCCCCGCCGCTATGGGAAAATGTTTCATTAAAAATCCCTTTTGCAGAGTTACTACTGCACAAAAAGGCATTTTTGCGCTCTGACTGTGATTTGTAATAAAAACATTATTTTTAAATGAAATATTAAAATTTTGAAAATCTTATTCATACTTATTCGGACTATTATTCTAAACAGAAATGCAAATAATTAGATGAATTACATTGACAATATAGAAAAACACATTAACATAAGCCTCTAAATGCCGGAAGTCATTTTGAGACTTATGTCAACCACGTGATGCACGTGATCTAGACAACCAATAAAAAATTGGTAATGCTGTTGTCGCCCAAGATCGATTAAATTAGATAGGTTGCCTCGTAACTTACAATCTTTGTATAAATATTGCTAATATAATTTATTATATTGTCCTATCAAAAGTCTCAAAATATAACCATATGTTATTAAATAGTATTTACATATAAAAATCACCAATTAACTCGGAAAAACGTTGAGAAACTTGAAAATTAACTGTCAGACGTCTGCCAAAATACAAAGATGACATCACATTTCCCCCTGCCGGATCCCCCCGCAAAAGGTATGGAGCAACTGGGAGCCAATCTATCTAATTTAATCGATCTTGGTTGTCGCCACTGTCTTGAGTCACTGTGTCACTGTACACGAAATTACAGTGGCTTTATAAACACAGTGCACGAAAACAAAGACGAAGGAGCCTATGCTACGATTGATTGAAGTCTAAATATCTGCCCAACAGGTGGCAGTCCGAGTATTTAGCTTTTGTTGGAGATCTGTCTCAGTCACGGAACAATCAACGATAATGCAACGCAGAAGTAACAGATACACATGACGTGGAGTAGGATTAGAGGACAGTGGCTTTATACAAAACAGTGGCGACAATAGCATCTAAGCTCCGCCCACCCGCCATGTTGCGATTAAATTTAAATATGTGCATCATACTTTAAAGGAAATTTTTCCTTTAATTTTTTGTTAAATCCGTTAAGTCCGTTAAACGTAAATGTTTCCGTTAATTTTTTGTTAAATATTTATTAACTTCAATGAGTTTTATTATATTTAAGCATTAAATGCTGATTATTTATAAACATGTTATGTTATCAAATTAATAAAATTACCTACCTGTTCAGTGTGGGAAATAAGTAAATAATTTTAATTTTGCCATTCATTTATTATAATACCCTTACAATATTATAAAATGTTTTGGTAAAAGCTGATATAACATTTTTTGATAACAATTTCCTCTGAATTGGAGGCTTTCTTGTAGTTTTTGTCTTCGTAAATGAGAAAATTGTTGGAAATGCATTTGCTTTTAATTTACGACTGCCATCCTCTCTAGACTTATCCCACATTTCTGGAGCAAAATTAGCCTAAAATAATAATAACAATAATAAAGCTGTTGACTTAAAATCATCATCATATAATATCTGAGATACCTATCTGGGATTAGTGAATAATCCCCGTCGGGGGAGTGTGAAAGCAGTAAGGAACCCTAAGTCGATAAATAAAACTCTTGACTTAAAATTACGAAAATAGGTAAGTAGGCATATAAAGAAAAATCTAAATAACGTGTACCTAATACATCTGACTGTTACAGACTATTTGACTGTTATTCTTTAAACTCACCTTACATAAATATGAATGATCTGTAGGAGTCCTAGGATGTATTCTCGTCTTAATTAACCATTGTTTACTCCTTTGGGGATCTCTTGGAAATCGTTTCATTAAAAACCCCTTTTTTGTAGAATTAGATACTACAATTTACTGCAAAACCACCAGCTATTTTTATACAAAAATGGACTTTTAAATATGAGTTTATAATTATCGCACGATTTAAAAAACATACGATTTATAAAATACACACACTATTCAACACCCAAGTCACTTGAAACTACTTTATAGTCGCTAAACTAGATTTTAGGCAAATATTATAATAAAAACACTTGTCACATTATATATTTTTTGGTGACATTAGTCGCATCATGGCGAATAAAACCATGTGATTCCGGATGCCAATAGAAAATAAAACCTTCATTGTCGCTACTGTCTTATATAAAGCCACTGTAGATCAGAGATATGGAGGCATATCTCTGAGCAGGATCCAGATAGCAAGTCTGAACGGAAGAGTTCGTCACCGTGTCCCCATTGGATGTTGTTGTTGGCCACAGTGGCGGCTTGTGGCCTAGAATGGTGGGGATTCTCAAAAACAGATCGACTTTAATTTTACTACTAAAACACTAATGTTTTTTCTACATTGCAATTTAATAAGCTAACAGCGGAAAAACTCACAAAAATGTCATAAGTGTAAAATAGGGCAAGAGTAGACAAAAATATCGTGCAACTGGGCCCCAATATACCATTTAATCCCAAAACAAATATTTTACTCACTGCACATTATAGGACAAGGAAATAAAAGAGAAAATGCATGAAACAAAATATATTAACACTGAGAGTTATATCAGAACCAATTAGGTAAATAATTTATATATAAAAATAGACTTGAACACTAAAGTGAATAGAAAAGAACGTACATTTGGATCTTAAAATTGAATTCACATCAAACATCAATTTATGGTAACTACCTTTTACCATAGGTACATCTAAAACTTATAGCATAAGTACCTTCCAATTATTCATGTATTATCAGTTGCACCCGCATTGACGATTGCAGCTAAATCCTCAGTCTGACTCCTCTCTTTAAGCCGCTCGCGGATAAGCTCAGCGATGGCTTTCTGTGTTTGACGCTCTAATTTAGCAAGCTTCTTTGCCACATCACGCTTCAAGTCCCAGTCAGGTTTTCGGGGAGCCAAAGAAGTAACATCTAGTTGGTCGATTACTATTTCAGATTTGGCAGACTCCAACTGGTCTTTTACCTAGAAAAACAACAAGAATGTAGCAACAATAATTAGAAAGACGTCAGATAGTATCTCCCTACTTCAGCAGTAACGTCTCCTGGGGAAGCCGGGCCCAACACCAACTCATTCAATGTCTCATCTGCAGGCTTATAACTCCTGAAAATAGGCGTAGGCAATGCTTCAGTTTCCGCACCGAGACCTGAGTCTCCATTTTCACTGCCTTTTTTTCCTTCTCTTCTGCGCTTCAGTGACTTCAATTTCTCCCTTCTTTTCAGAGCTTCATCTTCCAAGTGCCCAACGTTTGCTTTGCCACTTGCCATATTCGCAACAAACACAGTCATTACATGGAGTTTTCTGACCAAATAACGTCCTCGAGTAGGAACCACAAGACATCCACAGAGATAAAAGTCTAATAAGTTATAAGAGTAATTAAAACAGCCAAATGCGAGGCGGGGTACAAAAGACGCTTTAAGAGGCAAAAGCAAAAAATAGGTTAGGTTAGTGACTTCATCGTGCAGTGTGCAGTCAGAAAGCTCCCTCTTCTGTGTTCTGTGGAACGGGCACTCTTCTTCTTCCAACAGATAACCCTAGGACAATTATACACTGCTACAACGTTCTATAGTAAAATAGTATGTGACTAAAGCTATTTTCATGTTGTTAAAAGTTTACCAAAAATGTGACTTGTTCCAATTTAGTAATCAAAAACATTATCTACTATCTACTATTAAACTTTGGAAACAAATACGTTGCCTTTTCGAATATCAACCAATCAAATATAACATACCTATAATAATGATCATGATAATAATAGTAACACTGAAGTTTAAACGACTACCAAGCCAAATGGTGGCGGTGTAAAATCCCAGATTCAGATTACATACAAATCAGATGTCTCACTTCATTAAAAATGTGGTTCCATATGTTTCTGTCTTTATTTAGAGTCTCAGTTGGTATGATTTAGGATGCGCAGCTTCAACCAATAAAATGTTTTCATGCCAAAATAACAGGCTCATCGTTGCGTGTAACAACATTGCCAGATGTATACATTTTTATTGCAAAATTAATAACCTTGTTGATATTGGCGGCTCGCTTTAAGAATAATTAACATATTTCGTACTAGACTAAATGTTTTACTTGTATTATTGATCGCAATCGTATAACAATTTTTGTAATGGTTTAATTGAAAGCGGAGGATAACTAACTAAGGTACTTTGTTTAGAATATTAAGGTTCTAAACTCATTTAATTTTCAACTCATCTGGAAACGCTAAGCAATTTACTATTATTTTTAAATTATATACGGTGTTATATAAAAATACAAAACATTATACCTAGTTAGTCAGTTTTTCTTCCTTTTCTTCTACTTATTCTACTTGTATATCCTCTACAGTGTCAAATTCTGAAAATTGGCATGAAGATACTGTTATTACCATTAGTTATATATTACCTATCGATTGAAAAAACAGCGTACTAATCTTGATTTTCATCAAGATTAGTACGCTGCGCTGTGACACTGTGACAGGCTGGGGAGCGATCCGAAATTTCAATTTTGTTAAGCATTCTAATGGCATATAATACTCCAACTGCAACGAATTCGGAAATTGTCTTCCTATATTTTATCGTATTTTAATTTTTTCGCATTTTCTGACTTTGGCACTAAATATCGCAGTGAAAAAATTTTTGCGATTTTTTTTTGAATACCTCATCCTTACGTAAAATCATCCGCTGAACAACTTTTGTTCGAAACTTTTTTCTCTAAAATCATTACTTTTTCCATTAATAAGAGAAAAGTGAAAAAGTGACGTTCTCAAAACAATTTTGCGATAAAAAACCATGACGCGTATCTCGCTCATTGTAACTCTTTTAGGGCTTACTATACGTTAAGATCTCTCATTTAAGCCTTATACAGGAGTTCCGTCCAAAGTCCAAATCAAATCTTGTTGTGTGTGAAAAATAACATTATTATTTACTTATATTTATATTTGAGTGTGAGAGAGAGAGAGAGAGCGAGTGAGAGGAGAGAGAGATACATAAAGAGAGAGATATTGTACATATTGGCTTTATGGTAACTGAAGTGTAACACCAATCATCAAATCGAATTTCTCACGAAGAAAGTGAGGTAGTGGCAAGGACGCATCCTCCGCAAAAAGATCATCATCCATTTGGATCAGATTCGAAAGCCCAATCCAGATATATCCAGCAGGATATGCATAAGTAATATTGTATTCTGGTTAATTCCGATTCTGTCACGATCGTTTATAAATTATATCAAAATTGCTTTCCGCTTTAGAACACTTGTGGGGGATCGTTGCCCAAGTCGAAGGTGCATTCGCTATCTCTGTTTCTCATTATATCAAAATTGCTTTCCGCTTTAGAATACTTGTGGGAGATCGTTGCCCAAGTCAAAGCTGCATTCGATATCTCTGTTTATCTCTCCCACATATCTGTCATATGCTTTATCTCACTTGCGAGACGAAAATGTTATAAAATGTGTCGTGACGCGACCTTGAAAAATCACTCTAAAGCGGTTAGTTAGTTAGAAGTAGTCACTTCAAAACCCATAGCGTAACCTAATAAAACGTGTACCTACTTTACAAAAAAAACAAGATTTCTAATTCCGCGCGATCAGTATGAAGGATCTCAACACCCATAAAATTGAATCGTCCCGAAGCTGCTGTGACGTCACAACCTACAATATTCTGAAGTCGTTGCGCCGACAATCAATCAGTCGAGTGCTGGGATCTCCATCGTCGCTTGTAAATTGTAGGATGATGCATCACGAGTTTGAACCTGTTTGAAAAGGTTCGCTCGCCCGCGAAACCGCCCCGAAATTTATAACAAATTTTTTATGGGGAATTAACGCCTCATATTTTGCATTTCCTATTTTTCGGTATGGTAGAATATTTTTATTCAATATAAACAGTGTGAAAGTTGCCTATTGTTACATTCTTTTTGTATTTCAGATGCGTATACTAAATATTAATAAATTAAATAATAATTCATATTGAAAAAATATATAATATATCTTAGAATTAGCAAGAGCAAAAATACATTATTGCATTGCGGTGAGAGACTTCCTTTCGATATTATTTTGTATTATTATATTTGTTCATTAGGGACTTGTCCTAATATACCAATTTAAAAATAAATAAATATCACTGAATATGATACACATAATTATAATTTTGGAGTGTTTAACTCACTTAAATCATAGAGTAGTAAAAATCTGACGCATGTTTACTTAAACTACATAAGTAGGTTAATAAACATAGATATACCTACCTAGGTATATCATATTATCATATACATAACAATAAAATATAAAAACATCTCAAAGTTTGAAATTGATCCTTCTCCCATTCTTCCCGCGATAGCCTGATGTTACATTTCTTATGGTCTTGCCGCTGACAGAAACAAGTAAAAAAAATAAACAGCCCGGCGAAACGGGCTGTAAGCATGTCATGCGCGCGAGCGCGGCTTCTTATCGCGTGCTCATATGTGTCGGAACTGACTCATTTTTCATTTAATTCCGTCTTCAAAACCTACAGAGCGAGTGGTTCTATTGCAGCCGTTCCAAGAAAAGATAAAACTGCTTTTATAGGTATATGGCATGGTATATTTATTTCTCAGTGTACGGCTAGCAGTATGTGTTGACGCTCGTTTCTTTGTTAAATACCTATCCGTCGAGAGTGCCTTTCACCGACACTACACACCTTCACTTGACTTGGACAGATGAGCACCACCTTTTTATTTACAGAAAAAACTCGGGTAAGTGGATTTTGTTGGTACGCCATGAATGCTGTTAGCTGTTAAAGTTTGAATAGGAAACCGTTAAAGTTTGAATAGGAAAGTGCAAAGTTGAAGGTTTATATTAATTACAAGTAATTATTGGAAACTCGCACTTTTTAATGTTTCTATTGTTTGTAAGGCAGACCTTGTGTTTGTGTATATCTATATCTATATATTGTATATACTTATAATCGTTTTAGTTGCTTTTTATATGAGTAATTGCACAATAATGGATTGTTATTTACTAGTGCGTTTGAAGCTCAAGGTTGGAATATTGTTGACTTAAGCGGTTTTTGTGGGTGTGATGGTACGTGAATTAAATACTATTTAAATTATGTTTATTATTTGTTATTTTTTTCGTCTGATATAATTGTCGCATGTGTGGGTGTGGGACAGCCACCAAAAGTAACGTACAAAATACCTACCTACCCATCTTGTCTTTATGTTTTTATAAGAATGTGGGGTTATCCTTAATATTTAGGTTATAATGAACTTTTGAGAGAGAGAGGTAATTAGTTTCAACACATTATTCAGAACGGTTTACACAACATCTTATCTTCTTACCTATACCTTCGTAAAAGAAATTTGAATGTTGCATATGTACTTAGTGATCTCTCAGTTTTCTATAGGTAGGTACCTACGTCTGTTTTAAATACAAAAATTGATCTACTTATTTGAAAAGTAAATTTACTGTATAGGATTTTTGGGCTATATATTTTATGTAAATATGGAATAGCAGGAAATCTCTCAAGAAAATATGCATACCGACTAGACGTACCATAATAAGACACATAAGACATTTAATTTGCAAGTTATACCTATAGGTAGGTATGAAGTAGGTATATAATTTAATGATGCTTCAAAATTTACCAAATATTTTTGAAACTTACTATCTGCAAAGCTAGTCATTTAGATATAAACAAATGTGAAGCGTTATTTAACCAAGTTTTAAAATATTGCATCTTCAATTCAGTTTTGAGGAGTGAACTTTTTAGTTGCGAAAAGTTTGTCTTTGTTTAATTATGCCATGTCATAAAAAGAAACATTGTATAAATCGGAATTACTTCAGTTATCTACTACGAATTAATCGGTTAAATCTACTACACTAACTGTCTCTAAATTCCGTGGCTTCGACTTTCAGACTTGGGCTGCAAACAGGCTCAAGTTCTGTTGTGGATATATGTCCTTATTAAGCAAACAGTAACATATGGCGCGCGAGAGTATACCTAAGTACAATAGATATAAACCAGAGTCACGGCCAGTGTACGACGTACGACTTGACGAAACAATAAAATAAAAATATATTCAGCCTATTAAATACCTATCTCAACGGGGGCGATATCGCCCCTCAGTGGGCGCGATAAAATACTCATGAAAAAATATTTTATATTATACCTAATCTTTGAAAAACACCTTGTTGTCATCTGTATTAGTAATAAAGTGAGATATTTTTCGGGGTAACACGAAAAAGTTTTCCTGATCAGATTCTTTCCGTGCGCTGAATAAAAATACCGAATATACCTAGGTATATGGCTTTAAAATAGAAATATACCTACAGCAAAGAAAACAATTTTTTTAGGAATATCTGTATGCTATCTAATATATATTTAATATGTAGGTACCTACCTATGTTGTATTTTTTGTTCACTTACCGTGCTTGTGAGTAAATAATTGTCAAAATTGACATTTTTAACATTGCACTGATTTAGAATGGATTTTCTAGAATTCAGTTTAAAATTTATTAAATCGTGTTGATTCATCTGACTGAGCACTCATAAGATGGATTTTAACACATTTACGCGTTTAATAAAATAATTCCTTCCAACTTTAATACAATTCTCTATTGACAGCTCAAATACAACTTTTTTCAAATACATCAAGGACATAAAACCCGGATTACACAATCACGCAGAGATCATAGATGATCACTGACAATCGCGGACATTAAGCCCGGTTCACACATACAATAGATTAATAGTTATTTATCCACAATCACATTATAATTAGAGCTTTATCCACACTTATGAAGCATATATAAACCACTACTTTATTCTACTAGTGGAATAATGAAAAATACAATCGTCAATCAATTACATTTTATTTATTTTTTATTAGTATTAACATTAACCTTTATTATTAATAATAGACATTTCCTTCTTTGTTTTATCATATTTCACTTCGTTTCCATTAATAACAAGCTTGTTGTCATCGGTTTCAGAAAACATACTGCTTGTGGAAGTTTTTGATAAATCTGTAGAAACAAGGGATGTCTCCTCTTGTAATGAACGGCTAGTACCAGGAGTACCTTGAATTTTCCTTGCGATAGCTGAACTTCTCCAGCCACCATGTCGTTTAATTGTTGTAAGGTCAACAACTTATTAGACAGTAAAGTTGTTGAAGTCCGCCTCATGCAATGGCCGCTATAAGTTTCTGCGTTTGCCAGATACAAAAATGAGGCAACTCTTGAAGGAACATTCGACAAAGTGTCGATTCCAACAGGCTGTGAAGTACATTTTTGATTAATGTATCGTAAAAAGACGTAGATCAAGGGACAAGGCGTGTTAAAATTGGTTATATGTATCACTGTTGATTCAGGGTGATTTTTCTACCATTATTTTCGATAAAGTACGGACCAATTATTCAGGGTCCCGAAACTGCACAGGCAGACGATCACTTTTGCACTATGTAAAGGAACTTCTTGAACCTCGTCGGGTCTGGCAAATCCCAGAAATCGATTTGTGCGTCGATTCACATGGCTCCATAAATGAACATGTGCTTCGTCTGAAAACCATACATTTTTCAAAATTCTGGATTTTCATACTGTAACGCCAGAATTCTGGCGCAATATTCCACTATATACTGCGATAATTCCAAGGATGATGTAATTGTTGATGTACCTGAATCACATACGAAATGCACCCAGCTCCTTCAAGATTATTTGCAAGGAAGTTCTCTTTAAACCAAGTTGCAACGCTGTCTTTCGCTGGCTGACGTTCGGATTTTCTAAAATTTGCTCAAAAATACGTTCATGGTTATTTATTGTTGATGTTAACTGTCTTGAGACAGTGTATTGAGCCTTTTCGTTGGCACAATACACTGCCAGTATCGCAGACTTGCACCATTGCGTCACTCGATTCCGTATGACCGAAAATATTGCTCCACCAGAAAAACTTTTTTTTGTACACCATGTTTAACATTTAAGCTTTACTAATTAATAGTTTAAGGTTTACTTGACAGGTCTATATATACTAGCTGACGAAGGTGTGACGGCGCACGCATAGAGACACCGCCAACTTAGTTTCAGTACTGTTTATTTCGGGCAATATTGTATTTT
Organism: Tetropium fuscum; assembly: GCA_964058915.1. Lineage (NCBI taxonomy): Eukaryota > Metazoa > Arthropoda > Insecta > Coleoptera > Cerambycidae > Tetropium > Tetropium fuscum. The sequence goes on from CAXKVY010000131.1 coordinate 78,509, forward strand.
CATATCGCTCCCTTGATTTCTCAGGAATTAATGCGGAACATCCAACACTCCATGTTACTACTAACTCTACATCTAAGGACGAATCGCTCATTTTACAAACACTTTGCTCTTTTAAATTCTCGTAAATGTAACAACGCGTCGTAAAATTTGAGAACAACCAATTGTTGATAAATAACACCATTAGCTACCAGTCCCAGAATTGTCAATTTCGTCAATTAAGAAAGCCGTGAGTGAACAAGAAACATAAATAGATTTCAAAAACGCCATTTTAGACATTACATAAAAAATTAAATACTTATGTATAAATTCATTTATTGCGGTCGTAGAAAAAATAGTATATAAGCATCACGAACGTTAAGGGTTATACCGTTCTCAGACAAAATTGGAGGCCTCGCTTCGTTCAGCCTCCAAACATTGTCTTCGAATGATGGTAAGTTACCCTTACCGTCCTTGATACTATTGCAAGTTTTTTTTGTCAATTTACCGTGCTTGTTCTACGACAGTAGGATGCGCTTACTGGCGGCAAAGGCTAACAAAGTAACACTTACCGTTCTAGAAGGGTAAGTAAATAATTGTGAAAATAGACATTTTTAAAATCGCGTTGATTTAGAATGGGTTTTGTGACAGAATGAAACATCAGCAAGAAAACGTTAAAGTTGGTTAGCGGTACCGTACTTCCAGCTCCACCAACAGTTAACGTCCGCGTTCACTTATTTGAGTTTAATTCCTGTCGGCCAAAAAATCGCCTGTCTACGAATAAAGTGGCAGAAATAGACACGATGATATAAAGTAGATTAAAACATCGGTGTGTCCTTACTATACCTACGTAAATTAATTAAGCTAAGAGAGCCTTGTGGTGAAAGATCAACGAACAGAGTTCTCCCTGGTGGTTATCTGCCTGGTCCCTTAGGTAAGAGCGGCCTTAAATTTTAAATGTGTTGTATATTGATATCCTGACTTAGTTTTTATTTTTTCTACGTTGTTTTTGTAACATCCGTCGTCCATGAATATCGTGTATTAATACATCAACTCTAATTTCCAAATATCTACCAGAGGAGACTATTATTCATCCTAGCCAGGTCCCACACTGTCGCGTCAATACGCTTAAATTTTGGATCTCCCGCAATAACACATTTCCCGCACCTGTGGAAGGAGGATGTGGTGACCATTTTACCGGTTTTTACAGATAGCGACATTATTAGCATGTAGTTCATGGCATCAGCGCGTGCACGACTGCCGCTACCATATTTGTTTTATATTCACATTTTGTAATCATTAATCGTAAATATACAGTCCAAAATCAGCATTTACATAAGTTAACCATAATCAAAAGGTGCAACCACCCCAAATCAAGCCAAAGGTTTTGCCCCCGACACACTAAAAACACAACTTCTTTGTCTCTTGAATTTTCGTCGTCTCTTGCTTCGTTAACGAGATAAAAAATAAAAACTTTTTTATTGAATATCCAATAACATTTGTAAACATTCCAAGAATATTTGCGAACAATTCTACTAAAAATAACTGTTATTCACTAACAATAATCAAAAGATATTTGAATTATTTTTAAAAAACCGTTATTTAAAAAAAATAATACCCTGTATGGAAACATTGCATTTCCGGACGTATGTTTATAGTAACTTTTTTTCATTAAATGACCTGAAAAATCACTACCTTAAATATTGCCGCGTCTTTTTTAAACACCCTGTATAAGTTCATGACAATTACAAGAAAGATGAATGTTTAAATCTATTTGTTGATGTTAAATTTAAATGTGCAGTTTGTACTATTACTTTACTTACAGAAATTGGAACAGTACCTAGTACCTACATGTTTTTCGATTTCGGTTTCAATTATATAATTCTATTTAAATTAATTTTTGACATTTCATGAAAATTTAAATACGTGTATAACGTTTTTATTTGTCAATTACTCGCCCCATATATCGCGGAATGGTTCACTTAACTAGCGCAAGCGTTTTTAATGCGAAAAAATGTATTGTCCCAAATATAATTAAACGGCTCATTCGTTTAAATTGAGCTGGGGAAGTCAATGACACCCAGTCTCTTTGGATATCAGTACCTTCTACGAACACAAAATCACTTATGCTGCGCCGTTACAAGTTCAAATTTTGAATAAATTACTTTGCCTTTTACCTATATAATGTCTACTTTCTATGGTGGTTTATGATGCCGTTTATACTACATTTACTGTATTTTCACACGCCTTATCATTTCTACATATAGTATTAATCACGTAATATTTATAGTATTTATATTAGGCTTTGTATGCATAAAGTAGCAAAATGTGGTTCTAAGAAAAGTTACAGATAACGGTAAACAAAATAGTAAAGTAACAGATAAGTTAAGAAAAGTTACGAATGAAGTAACAGATATATTTGAATCGAATTTGATTTACGCATCGCTAAAATCACTATTTTTAAACAAAGCAAACTATTTCTCAACCTGATGCACTTTCTGCTTATTTATACTTACACCGATTACGCCAAGCAGGCGTAAATGACCCTTGTTGACATATATCGTAGCCGGACATCCGGAAGACCCATATAGTTTTAAATATATGCCTTCGGATGGGATACGCAATTACAATCAGAAGTAGTATGACAAAGTACAGTTTCGTATTATATATTCAATATATAGAGGTCATTAAAACGTTTAACATTTTACTGGTGTACCACAAGGATCGCAGCTGAGTCGGGTATTATTTCTCGATTTATATTAATAATCTGGATCTACTTTTGATGTTCAACACTGCCTCAGTCAATATAAGTAACACGAATATGTTTACTATAATACACTACTACTTCCTTTGCCTAGGACAGATAAAATTTAAACTAACGTAGCAGGAAAAACCTAACAAATCCCAAACGTCAGTGATATCATGATATTATCAATCATTTCGACTGTGAAATTAATGTTTATATACACTCATCTTGATTCATTCCACGGTATGATAAGATAACAGTGTTAAGACGTGTTTTCTACGATAACAAAGTGCGAGGTCTGCGGTGCGGTGAATCTTATACCTACGGATATTTATAAGGTATGTTTTTTGTGAGGAAATGATTATCGTTATCTATGTTTAATTTATATACGCTGTGAATTTAAAATACAATTAAATATTGCGACAGAGAAATCGGAAATTGCTGTTTACGTCTAAACCGAATGGCACAACATTAAATTGGTAGATGCAAACTGCCGAAGGTCGTCTTTCATTACGGAGATCACGTACAAGCAGTGTTGCCACCGGTTCAGACTTGAAGATACTGAGCTGACTGAAAAAACGTACTTATTTTTAGGTTAACGTACTGAAATGTCAAATTCTTATAAGTAAAGCATAAACCATGCGCAAAAACACAATTTAAACTATTGAAAAATATATTATACCTAGTTAATAAAAATAAATATAGCAATGTATTATGCGCAGTTGCTTTTCGAATGACATACATATATATTTATATTTTTTCTAGTAAAATTATATGAATAGACGAAAATTCAAAACGTACTGACGTACTGATTTTGTCTTTTAGTAAATACTGAAAACGGTACGAACGCAGCGATTGTGGCAACACTACGTACAAAACGTACAAGCGAACAATCAAGGACTACAATAAAAGGCACAGGGACGTCTCCTATGATTAGTCAACATATTCGTATTTTTGGAGGTCAATACAAATTGAGTATGCACAAAAGTGGGATGCTGTGTACTCTATTTATATTTTATGTCTTAAAAGCTTATTTTTAATTACAATAATTGCAAAAACGATAATATTTTTGCTATCTATGATATTAAGAATAATAATAATAATAGTTTATTACTCGCCAGAAAATGGAAATTATTAAATATGAAATATCAAAATGAATACCTAATATATCAGAATATTACACTATACAAAAACATTATTATTTGCAGGGCATGTCAAAATACTATTAGGAAGAATTAAATTATACCTATTAAATTAACCGGTAATTTGTTAGTTCTAAAATAATGATCAGTTATTATTTCTAATAATAAACTTTGTAATTATTAAATTAAAGTTTATTTCTGATATTTTTAGAATTTATATTGTACTGGTTAATATTGTTTACTCTCGGAGTTATAAATTTCAAAGATTGGTTTATCCATATAATTTTAAATATAAAAATATCTAGAAATACTTAAAAAATATACGTTCCACAATCTTTACTGTAGACCTATGAATCGGTCAACCTATGAATCGGTTGACCACGTCATAATCTCAATTTGAGATTCTCAATTTGTCAGTAATCTCCTGAAGATGATTGCAGATGCATACTTAGCAATCGAAACGTCGTGAATAGAAAGTACACGTGAGGTGCAAAAAGAATTTTTTTTCGAAGCCCATCAAACAGATAGTCTACGGATGCTTTGATTACTGGAAATGCGAATGGTGAGAACGGTCAAGCACACTGACAAGTGTACACTGACAAGTGTACAATGCAAATAAAAAATTCCTAAGAAATTACAACTCGTTGAGTGAAAAAGAAAGTTGTTCCTACAGACCCGCTGGCTATTCGACAGTTGTTTCTTTTATTTCACACCTCTACTTCGGTTTTTATAGACATAACTGGCTATTTGGGAAAGTGCGGTCTGGAATGTTTCTCTAAAAATACATTTACCGGGATTTATAGGCAAACAAAATCGGATTCCTTGGGCATTTTGTAGGTACGCACTGTGGAGATCAGATTAACGAATTTTCGATAAGAAAATAAACCAAGTGCAAGTTATGTAGTTATCGGTATGCGGAAAAAATAGATCCTCGGCTGGAGGTTCACGACCTAACATCGAATGTTGATTTATTGAAATAGATGCGGCACACGCACACTTTTAGCTTAGTGGCGATTTGGATCAACGATATCGGATAATTAGCGTAAATTAAAATGAAGCTTTCGTTTATGTGAAATTGATTTCTACATTTTATATTATGTGGCAGTCACACCAAAAACGACACAAACTGAAACTTAAACATTTTTTTTTCTTAACACATACAATGTATGGAAACAAACAAACAAAAAGTTTGTTTTGTTCCCCACCCACTATAAAACACTAAGTGGGTGGGTTAAAATAATCGTCAAGTTTTTCTACCATTTTTTTTTCATTTTGAAACTGATATGATAGACCAATGGCATCAGTAAAATACTCTTTTAAAAGGTTTATTTGCAAACCACTGGCAGGCATACAACTTACCTAGTCTTTTTTCGTCTCCGCCAAGCAAGTGCAAGCAAGAATTCCTAAAGGCAAAATTTTTAGATAGCATAATACCGGGTGACAACGAGATTAGTGCCGTTCATAAACTTACTGGATTTTTTTTATTTAAAGTTGGTCTATAGTCTCACTGACTCATAGTATTTTGATAAAATCTATATTCTTACCTTCTTCTTAGACTCCATATTGTACGGCCTACACTTCAGCTACAGTCAGTTACTTAAGTTTTTAAGCTTTTTACCAAACTTTTTATATTCTCTCTTTTGCTCTTTGTCGTTTTACGTTCTAAATCAAAATAAATCCGAAGAGAATTTCTTATTTCCCAAGTTGTGCACTTTCAAGTTGGGCGAGATGAACCAGGAATTTTATTTTATAAAACCAAATTCAATGATGATTTTGCACGTCACTACTTAAACAGAAACACCCGAAAAAAATGTACGTGAATCATTGCCACAAATAAGTTAATAGTTTCAAAAAATTTCAACCAAAAAAATTGAGTATTTACAAAAATATTGGTTTTAAATTGCAACTGGCATTACATACTGTATTACATTTTTTTTGTTGTTTTTTACTTATTTTTTTTAGAATAACAATAATATTACTCTTTACCTGTTTAAAGTTGGCGATTACGTCACTAAATTATTCTAAATCTACAACATACGCGGTTCAAGTGTTGTTCATTAAAAAATAATAAAACGAGAAAAACAACAAAAAGAAGTCCATTATATGTGACTGTTGATATATCCGACTAACGTTGTTGTAAGCTGCTGTGCGAAAAAGAAAAGAGGGCAGGATTTCGTACATCGTAACTCAATAAATTGACTGATAAACATTGGTAAACATAGAAAAATTACATAAGACCTGATGACTCGTGTGGGAAATAATAATAGACAAGGTATACCTTTCCTGGTAGACTCTGGAGATCCCCTCGTTTTTCTGGAAACTATATTTTGTGACAACATAGTTTGCTTCCATGGTACAGGTATGCATTTCCCTATATACGTGTAAAGTGATATAAAATGATTATTTAAATAAAATTATCTTTACGATGTATTATGATTGTGCCAAATGAGAAAATCATGATTTTAATGTATACAAAGCATTTAATTAACATTTCTTGAATACAATTAGGTAACTAATGAATAGTTATTTCAGATAGGTCTGATAAATTTAAATTGCAATGTAAAACATAAAAGTAAGAAAATAAATGGCTAATTAATTATAAAAAATGTTGCAAATTATATCCTTCTTTCTCCTAACTTAATTTGACACGTCAAATGAAAGTATTTTGTTCTGGCGTAAAAACCATTATGGATTTGACGCGGTTTGCTAAGTACCGATGTTCGGCACTCCTGCCTACGCCTTCTCCTCAGAGAGAACTTACTCAGACCTCAGTTCTCTGAGGAGGAGGCAGATTCAGGCTTTAGAGTATACTAACACCCGTTGTGAGACCTGGGGGGTAGGTAGATTGAGGCCCCAGCCGTCGAACAACTTACACATCCTAACGACTACCTTAACCCTTTCCTTCCAGTTCTACCTTAGAGATGAACGATTCCTTAGGCTCGACCTGGAGAGTAGACAGATTATTGAGGCTCCTGTGTCAAACCTTTTCATAAAATAACCCCCGCACCAAAGCAGATGCCGAAACGTCGAGACAAACCTCAGACGCGGTTCAACTCGAGAAATTAGTAATTTTCATTTTGACAACCGCAGAAGCCTTGCCGAATATATACCTATATATATATATATATATATATATATATATATATATATATATATATATATATATATATATATATATATATATATATATATATATATATATATATATATATATATATATATATATATATATATATATATATATATATATATAATATATATATATATATATATATATATATATATATATATATATATATATATATATATATATATATATATATATATATATATATATATATATATATATATATATTATATATATATATATATATATATATATATATATATATATATATATATATATATATATATATATATATATATATATATATATATATATATATTTATATATATATATATATATATATATCCATAAGAAACCGACCTCATATTCAAGCTATTAATATTCAGCTTTTAATGTTACTATTTTGAAAGGAAAAGTGGTCTCGATAGTTATTCTAATTATAACTTAAGACTTCTCAGATAATATTGCAGCTATATATGTCATTAAAACATTGATCTCGATCTTGCAGTTTATTAATTTATAGACATAATAATTATAGACATATTATATGTTTTGTACATAACTAGGCATATAGTAAACAACAATTTATAAAATAGGTACATACAATTAATTATTTACCACATAATAAACATTTATTGTTGCTTCGAAGGCAGATTTCACTTCTTCCTATTAAATCCTCATGTATATAAATAATCATTGCATATACATATTCCATCTGTGACATAAATTGGGTAATCTATTCATCTAATTTAACGTACTTAAATATGTTTAAAAATACAAACAAATTGAGAACCTCCTCCTTTTTTTGAAGTCGGTTAAAAATAGGGCAACATTTTTATTTATTTAACATAAATGTATAATTATTTGTGTTACATACATTTCTAATATCATCTTAAAACAAATTACACTGAAAAATATCTCCTTATATCAGATATAGAACAAGGTGATTTTATTTTATTTTTATTAAGAACTAATAATAAATGAATGAAGCTAGAATAAATGCTAATATTTTACATTTTGTAACTCGTGAAAAATTATAATGTGAAAACAATGGCGGTTTTAGAGGGCGCTCTCGGCTACATTGCCACTGTTATGCACTATTAGAATTTATTATTTTATTGGAAATGACTATTTCAGCAGCAACGGTAGAAATAAACTTTTCTAGTTTACGATTAATAAAAAGCTACCTAAGATCTGCCATGACAGAAGATCGTCTAAATGGATTAGCTTTATTAAACATTCACCGTACATATTGATATAAACATATTGATATAAATATTGAAAGTATAATTAAAACAATCGCCAACAAAAAAAAGCTAGATTTTGTAATTTAGTTTTTATATTATTTATTTTTTGAAATTATTTGATCGTATATGATTTTTGTTTGTTTTCGTATTTTTGAACTGATTCATATTTTTTATTTTTCACTTATTTTTTTTAGACATTTATTTTTAATTTTTGTTTTCAGAATTTAGCATTCTTATATTTTGATGTTCTTTTATTATATTCAGGTATTTAGGTAAATAGATACTTTAGGTAAATAAATACTTATATTTTTTAAAGATTTGCTTGCTTGATGAAGACTAAATCCTAATGCCGCCACTGCGTGAAATATTCTATAGGATACTGTTCACAGATTTGGGTAGATATTTAGTGACGAAAACGTCTATCTTTTATTATCTTGGAGCCGCCATCTGGAATATTCAATTTAATAGAAAACTCATGTTCGGGACTCCAAAATTTCGAGATCCCGATTTTAAGCTGAATAGAATCATAGATGGCAAACATGTCCGCCGTCTTAGATCCGCCATCTTAAATACATTATTATTATTATGAAACATACTGAAAAAATCCTTTTGCTACGACTGCCCTCGAACATTACAAGAAACCCACAGCAACCATGACTCGAAACTATAATGTTGCACATGATCCGAAATTACCATTAATTACTGAAATTTCTGTCATGTTTTTCACAGAGTCCTATCAAAAACAGAAGGGACATCTGTTATTTGTATTTTTTAGGTAGGCTATTTTACATGAGTTTAGTAGACTTGTTTCACAACTAAATTTTAATTTTTAATGTAACTTGTATTGTTAAATAAAAATATCTATCAAATTGTTTGTTTTCTTAATGTTTACTTAGTTGTCAACCGTTATTGTATTTTTAATTTCTATCCTATCAAAATCATAGCAGCTGACAAAATTGTCATATTTTTCAAAGTTGGATCACGTGCAGGCGCATTTTCAGTGCTAAAACCTCAACTAATTTGAACTTTCACTAAATAATGGTGACATCATCAGTCGACTCTATTTAACCCCTCTGTTCTATTTCAGGCATCACACGCACCACGATGAATAATAACAGAAACAACGTATGCACCACCCATAAAGTCAACGGAAATTCGAATATACCGCTAAGAAAACAATTGAGCAGGCAAAGTTCTAGCCCCAGTACGCTGTCTAAGATCCCAGTGAACGACCCCCAGGCTCACAGGTGGAAGCAGAAGTACGAGGAAGCGGAAGAGAGGCGGAAACTGCTGCTGACGGAGAAGGAAAAGGGTAAGTAAATATAGATAGGGAGTTGTCAGTCTTCAAAAAAACTCAAAATGAGGGCGCTTTTATATTTTTGGGCGGGTTAATACCTATACCTAATTCAAATAAAAGTTAGGTTTTACATGTATAGATACCCTACGTTCAAAATAGATGTATTTATTCTACTGTACTCAAACTAATGTTTTTTATGTAGGTAATCGTTGTTAAAAATGCTACTAGTTTGGTAATTTAAACGAATTTGTATTTTTAATGTCCACTTAATACAGTTCGCCCTGTACATACTGACCCTAAAATCCGCATGGATTGTTTTCTAATTAACCGACTCTGTAGCAGCCTAACCTACTTCTATTGTATAAAATTCAGTAACAACCATAAACATAATAATAACTAGACAGTATAATAAAGTCTAATAAGGATGTTGAACACGAAACACGACCATCATTTAAACACACTTTGTTGACACCTTTCTGAAGTATATAACAAGATTTTTCAAAACTTTTCAACCCTTGTGTAAATACTCCCTTATGTGGTGTTTTACCAAAAAAATGCATCGGTTTTCTGTTTTTTAATAAATCCGTTACTCCCTTTATTTTGGACCTAGAGCATTCATAAAAAGCCAATGTCTTTGTTATAAATCTTTTATAAAACATCTTTTACTTAAAATTTGTCCCTCTATCTTTATTATTTTGAGTGAAAACATTTGAAAACATTTCCATCCCCGAGAAGAGGTGGTGACATCCACCCTCAGTGTAGAAGCGCGCATCGGCGCTATGTCACTAACGGAAAACGACTGGACTATATAATATAAGCATCTCATTTTATAGACGATTTTATAACATAATAAGAATGTGTTTGTATTTGTTTCCGCAGCTTTAAGAGTGCTGAACGATGTAGATAAGAAATACCTGAATTTACTAGTGAAACATGAACACCTAGAGACCGAACTTTTCGAGAAGAACGAAGAGTTTACCAAGTTGTCTACGGCGTCGAAAAATTTATACAAAGAATACGAAACACTCAAAAACCAATATGAGACGGAGACCAGAGCTATGTCGGGGTAAGTTCTTCTAAACAAATGTTTGTATCAACCTGTAAGCAGAGCTTTTTTTTTGACAAAATGTAACTGCCATCATAAAACGTTTTGCCCGCAATTTGGAATTTTCGCAACATTCTGCATTTTTTTGGGGCAAAAAAGCAATGCTGTTACAACAAGTGTGAAAGCAATACGGTATACGGAGTAGGTGTTGGCCTAAACTTGTGTACAATTCTATTTTATTTGAGATCCCATGATGTTATACCTAAAATATTGGTCAAAGTAAACCGCGTAACCAAATGTCACAAAACTTCGAACACGTCACCAATAACTGTCACCAAAATGGAATATTCCATTGGCAAGAAAGCCCAATCATACGATTTTATAATGTCTTCAGTGACCTTCCTTGCAGTCTGCGCGAAAATCGCGTTCGACTTCAGCAGCAAAAAGCAAAAGTGCGTATTTCAACATGAAAAACTAAACTGACATTTTTTTGACAAATGCGTAGAAATTGTTCAGTATGAAGGACTTCTTTCCTAAAATTTCCAGGGCCCTGAAAGATGCGTCGAACTGGTATAAGGAGAATAAAGAATTGAAGAGGAGGACGTTATTCCTGGTGGACAAAGATGCGGTTGACGAAGGAGTCGACGCAGGGGACGGAGAGTCAAACGCAGACAATGATATTGAAAATTTGAACAAGACCATCAAGCAGCTCAGCTCCGAAGTAGCGGAGCTTCAGACGGAAGCTGATGCTCTGAAGCAGACGGAGTTTCAGACATCAGAAGAAAACGTTAAGTTATCAGAGGTCAGTTTAACATCACAATTTAGAGGCAAATAATAGTAAACGCATAAATAATGATAGTGCAAAATCTTATGGTGAATCGGCTTTTCCCAGAGGAAGTGTTTTGCTATATATATATTTTTTAGGAATTAGAAAATGAGAAGCAAAAAAACGAGAGGTTACAATCCATGATGTCTGAATTAAGGAAAGATCACGAACAACTTTTAAGAGTTACAGAAATGATGAAGAAGGAGATGGAGGAGCAAAAGAAAGTGGAGGATGATCTGAGGAGTAGTCTGTCTTCAACAAAGTAAGTTACAACTTAACAATTAAGTAACATACACTAACGTACTACTGCTTGACGATTTATATGTACTTACGAGTTATATTTATGTAAATACTTAAAAGATTTTTATGCTTTCCAGGAAAGAGGCAGATACAAACAAAAGAGAGAGGAACGTTTTGAAACACCAAAGCACCTTAATACTACAAGGCCTTTCAGAACATTCTGACGGAGATGACTGCATGGTGTTGCTTCAAGAAATTGAAGATTTGAAACGCTCTCTGGAAGATGAAAGGAACAGGCACGAGGAGGAAATTAGCATTCTACAGGAACGATTGGAAGACGAAGAGAATAACGCTCAAGTAGAAATCCTAGAAGAGCGCCTGAAACTGGTCGAATGCGAACTGCAAACGGCCAACGAACGCGCAGATAAGGCCGAGGAACGACTGAAGTGCCCGCCGGCACCCCCGCCACCGCCGCCGCCACCCCCGCCGCCACTCCTTCCGCCCCCACTTCGCGAGCCTCCCACAGTGCCTCTCAGGAGAAGGAGGAGCAAAATTGCCATGCAAGAACTCGCTGAATCCATAGGCATGCAGGAGAATCAGTCGCCGGAAAAGAAACCAGCCGCGCCCGGTGTGAACGAAGACATTATCAACGCCATAAAAGCTGGACAGTTCACCTTGAGGAAAGCCAAAAACGAGAAGGAGAAGAAGGACAAGGAGCAGCCTAAAGCTGTTTCGGAACTCCTGAATATCCTGGGCAGCTTGAGAAGAGCGCCCAAAAAGAGACAGAGTCAGTATATAGGAGACATACACTTATAACTTTGTATCTAGAAGTTAACCATATTTTACTTAGTCATGTTTTTATATTATTGATTTTATATCATTTTTTTGTTATAATAAATGAAATTTATTACTATCACAAAATTTATTATTAAAACGAAGGGCAAGCATAATTATTTTCCTACAGTGACGATTGAGAATCAGGTCAGGTACTTCTTTTATCGTACAATTTTTTTCTAACGTCTATAAACGTCTCTAAATATATTATAAATAATTTAATAAACCATAATTAACTAGAAAAACTCTATATCTTGTAAACCGTCGCCACTATCCAGCTTCTCGGCGTTCTCTCTAATGATCTTCTCCATGATCACCTGATCCAAAGCCTCTTGAATCTTCACTTTTATGGGTCTCTCCAGCGCGTCCATTATTTGGTACCGTAGAAGATTCGGTATTACGTTAATGCCGAACTCTATGGCATAATCTATGGTCCCTAACCCATTGAATCTGACTTGAAGGTTACCCAGTTCTACCTGGATATCCTCCAGGTTCGGGTGTTGGCTGGTATCCAGGCTTTGGCTAGCGTTGATTCTCACCTGAAAGAATAAACCCTCAAAGTATTATTGTAACAATTGCTAATTGGTGATATAATAGTGAATTGCAGGACACATGGTATATTTTATTTTAAATTCGATTCGATAAAGTCGGGAAACCAGATATAAGATATCCGGTTCATTAAGTTTCCCAATCAATAAATTAAGCGGCAGATAAGGTCTATATAAACAGTGGAGAATTTGCCACGTTTTTTGTATGCGTAGGACGGCGTTTTAATTGATACAAATTGCTTTATTGCTCTTCAGAAGTGTAAATTGTCCCTTGGGAGAGTTTATTTAGGGGTATTGGTCCATCGCAGGCGACGGAGGATTTGGCGTAAGAGCCACTTATTAGAAATTAATGCTTAATAGTAATTAGAAAGGGTATGAGAATTCGAATAAGTCCCGAGAACACACCTATATCTCGGTGTTTTCACCTATTTCTAGTTCAATAAAGTTTTGTTTTTTGCATGAACGTAGAAAATTTTATTGCACTCATCTGTCATTCTACTACAGTGTCTTGACATAAAGATCATGACATGTCACCTAATGTCATGACATTATTGGCACCTAAATTAAACATTTTTTGGACGTAGAAAAAATATTGTATGCAACTCGTACAAAAATTGTTTTTTTGCACTCGACGCGTACAATGTTCAACGTGTACAATTCGGCCTAACGGCCTCGTCGCGTGCAATAAGCGTTTACTTTTTGCACTTAATGTTGCATAAATAACTATTGACAAACGGCAATTGAGAACCATCTCTTAATACCTGCTTAACACAGGGCCTAAATCGGTTTTCAATTATCAGTCCAAAGTGCCTTTACAGAACAGTAGAAGTCCAACGATTCTCCGCGCTTTCGTGGTAAACTATGACAAGCCTGTCATCGTCCAAACGTCAACCGCTTCGCACGTATCTGCTCTACGTGTATATTACAGTTACGACCATGGAGGCAACACGTATAGGTATGTATTGTTAATATGACATTAATTAACATAATAATAAGCAAATAAATTTGTGTAAAACATATTCAAAATGATGCTTCATTTCGTGATATTTACTGCTATCATTATGCATTTTATATCAGGGATTCCGGGATTGTTTATGATTGGTCTTAAATATATTATTATTATTATTTAGAAGAACTATTGAGGCATTGTTACATGTTAAAAAATATTGCTAGGGTTTACTCGTTTTTTATTTTGATTTTTTCAGTGGTATCGGACGGCGTTTACAGAAGGAAACTGTTCAATTCCGGTCTGATTTCCGAGCCGATTTGCGGTCCATCGGGATGTAACGTAGTTCTTATTAATGTTTGTCACTTTTGTTGCTTTATTTTACCTATTATAAAAACTTAAATATCTAATTTAAATTCTACTATTATACTTTAATTATTCTAAATAGCAAAATTTAGTTGCTATTTAGAATAATTAATGTAAAATAGTAGAATTTAAATTAGGTATAAAAGTTGTAGTAAAATAAAGTGTCAAAATGACAAATAATAATAAGAATTACGTAGAATTACATCACCTTTTACGCTGGTCTCAGATTTTGAATAAACCAATCGCTACCTACATGACTTTTGCTGTTTTGTAACTGAAAAAAATGGTAGTAGGTTTTTAACATAAAAATTCCGAACTTTTGCACAATATTAGTTTCGATGCTCTATCTTATAAAAAAAGTCCGGTTCATATCGGATAATAAATATATTTTTTACACCAGTGTTTCCATTCTTAATGGGAATTATTACCACCCCGTTACAAGCACCATAGAATTTTTTAATAATTTTTCTCAAATTATCCGGGTTTTAATTAGTTTCGTACTTATCAAAGTAAAAATAATTTCCACCCCGTCAATAACTACCCCTGCGCACCATGTTTTTTTAAACTATTCTTTTTCAGATTGTTCGGATTATTTTTTCGTTAGTTCTAAGCTGCGCTTAGTTTCATATTTTTCGAAGGAGAAAACTTATTTTAACCCCCTGAAAAACTCCTCCTACACACCATGGGATTTTTTCACCATTTTTCTCAGATTTCCTGGATAATTTTGAGTGGCTTTGCTAAGTCTCATATTTTTCGAGGGAAAACTAATTTCCATCTCCCTCGAAAATGACCCCTTGCGCGTATTAGAATTTTTTAAACAATTTTCTAATTTTTTCAAGGTGCTGCGCATATTTCATGATTTTAGAAGTTGCTCACTCCTTGAGAAACTATCCCTTTTAACTAATTTTTTCACCTTTTTTTTAGATTGTCCAGATTATTTTGAGTTGCCTTAACGCCCATATTTTTCGAAGGAAAACATTCAATTCTACCCCCTCAAAAACTACCCCTGCGCACCATAGAATTTTTTTACTATGTTCGCGGGAGTATTTGTAGACGAATCAAGAAGTAGCAGATTTTTGTTCTTCTAGAAGTTGCATGTTGACCACAGTGCGTCGCGTCGGTGCGCCCGCCACTTGAAGCCTAAGGGCCAGCGTTACATGATTTTTGACATGTGTGTTGAAACTTACCATAACATATTCAATGGTGAAGGAAACGGTACCATCTCTTGACAACAATCCCGCCACGATGCCGACGTCCCACTTGCTAGTCCCTTTCAACTTCTGTGTACCAACCTCCAAAAGCATATGCACTGTCTTATTCCTAACCTCAATTATAATATCTTTAGTTCTATGAAACGACGACAGGCCGTATAACCAAGTTTGTGTAAGGTAGACGTCCAGCACTCCCAAGCTGTTATTGTAGTCAGCAATTTTGTAAGGATCAAAACCTTTGTTTCTAACGGTATTCCTGATATCCCCTAGCATTTGGTCGAACGGCGATATGGAATTGGGAAACTTCTGGGGGAACTTCTTCACTTCCTTGTTCACGTCCTTGCGTATGTTGGTGTTGGCTTCTTGGAGCACAAAGGGCTTAATACTTTCGAAAACTGCAGTTCCTACTGAGTTCATAATCCCTATAACAGATTGTAACATGTTTTATGACTATTTCGTTACCTCTAATGGAAAAATTATGGGTTTAGTTATAGTGGACGATATTTTACCTTCATGAAATGAGATTTTCGCAAATTTTAAAACTTTTCTTTTTTACCCTTTACACGCTTATATAAAATCAAAATGGAATCAAATGGGTTAGGACCATGAAGCTTCACTCTTGACCATGATACAAAGACGACGGTATATCAGCTAGCAGGTAATGTGACGTCAGGTGAGATGCGACATTTCCAGTTACTCCGTAATACGGTACCTACCTACATATGGCGGGGTAAAATCAGATGTCTAGGATGTCATTTTTTATTAAGATTGTAAAAATCAAAGCTATAACTAAATGGTACATTCAACATCATTTAGAGCATAGTTTTGGCCATTCATCATGTGAATTATAACTTTTTTTAGTAGGGACAAAATGTGCATATTAATTTTTTCACTTGCCCGCCAAATAATTTGAAATACACGTTTTTTAATTCATTATTCATCACGCATTAAATCAACGGCTCGGGATATAACCCTGCAATTTTGGCTACTTATAGAAGACATTACAGGGCTTCCAATGACAAATTTCCAATTTTAAATTATTAAAATATGAAATGTTTTTGAAAAAATTTGCCTTTAAATCGCTACTACCAAATCTCTGCACGGAAAACTTACGGAGAGCTGTTAATTATTACGAATTTATATATGAATATATCAAATGAAATGTAAACAAAACTATGAAAAAGTTTTTAGAAAAAAATCAGCACGCTGAGGACTTATAGTTTTTGAGAAATCGAATTATCAATGCACTGCGTTTTTGTAGAGAAAGAAGTGCGACCGAAGAACAAAATAATGCATTTAAAACACTATACCTGAATTTGAAATTACAGCATCAGACGTATCACATAAATATAGTATATCTACTATTATCTACATCTATCTATTATATCTACATACCATTCATTCTTTTGTTTGGACAACTGTTAAATCTTGGGGAAGCGAATGTATTTTATGTTACTTTCTTTAGTGTACGATTATTTATAATTACAACACCTCGCGACAGCATAGGTTGACATTGTTTAAACAATTGTAGCACATATAATAATACCTCACAAACACCTCTGTATCCGTATTCATCTCTGCGTATACCTACACAAAACGCAAAATCTAGTCAATTGTCAATTTCAATTTGAAAACAACAGTAGGTGTTTCCATTCAACTGGTGTAAGAATCGCGCCTAAAATCATGTTGGCGAGAATACGGCATGTGAGATGCATGCGCACGACTGACCAATTTTGGTTCGGCAACCGGACATACCGTTGACTTTGTATCATGCTCTTGATTGACTTTAGTACTCTCCTCATATCATATACCCACCTGCATTTTCGTATCAGCGTAACGTATTGCAATTCGAACGCTTCCGAATATGACCGAATACATCAAATAGATTACACGCGTTAACGCATATTGCATGTGTCAGTGGTGTCGTAAACAGTGTTCGATATCTCAGATTGTAAAAATGGCTAATAATTTACCACAGATTTTTAGTGTTATAGAGATACCTATTTCAAGTAGTGTAGTTCAAACGAAGTTTACGGAAGAAAAAGAAATTGAAGTAAGTTTAGTATCTCGTCATAAAAGTACATTTTTAAGTAACTACATATTTGAAACTTGCTGATTTTTTTTTACATTCATAATAAAATGGTATTTCAATTTCATATAGGTACCTAATGATGAAATCAATACACAAAATCATTAAAAGTTTTACTTTTCAAATGAGGAAATTCTTGGACGGCATATACGCGTGGGAAATTAGTTTTGAGCACATTAAAATAATTGTGCAACCCACTCCTATTGCAAGAAGGAAAGTCCAAGCTTATGGACATCGAAAAGTTCAAAGTGGAAAAAAAATTTCATCTTTTACAGAAAAAAAATTGAAGGCCCCTCATCATTTGCAGGCATGTGTTGCGAAATATACCATTAGGCGACAATAAGTTTGCCAAATAGAGACAGATTTGGACATTTATTTTTTAAATGTTTTTTTATTCTTTAATATCCACTTACTTGTAATGATCTCTCCTAATTGTTAAATACATTTTTTATAGTACAGTGCCGTTCAATTGAAAGTAAACGATTTTTTTAATTAATGTGAAACAGGCTTTCAGGTAATGCTATAGCTATATTTTCCAAAAGAAAAGCACGTACCTTGAAATACGCTGGCAAAGAATCCCAATCCTTGGAAGTCCATCGAAATATCCTTGAACTGAATATCCATTTCCATATCCTGAGCCTCCAGCTGCCCGTTCCTCTGCACCTCCAAGGACGATATAGCCTGTACGTACACGTCTGTCAAATTCACTGTGAACGGCCCCTTAGCCCTAGACAGCCACGTGCTCAAGGTGTAATTCCCCTGTACGTGTAGCCTCTCTATTTTCAAGGCTGCTTCAACTTTCATCGCCGATATATCGGCGTTAATGTGGTCTATACGAAACTTCTTCAGTCCGTATAGTTTGACGTTCAAGAAATGCATCCTTCCCACGGAGAAAGAGTGTTGAAAGGGTGGGATATCCATCGGGTCCGGAATAGGAATCCCCGGCAGGCCTATGGGATCTGGTTGTTTGAAGTGCTCCAGCATGCTCAAGATGGCCTTGCTGAGTTTTTGTTCGCTATGGTGCGCCACTGCTTCAGTGGGTTCCCCCACTGCGGACGGGGGCGCATCTACATAAAGAAATTAGTATAGAAAGTCTTTATATCGAAATATGTAAATGTACACGTAGATTGTAGGTGTAGATTTGTCTTTAATAGAAACAGTCATAAAATATGCTTTGAAAGCAGTTTGTTTGGTGGTTTGATGTTCTAAAATTCCATTCAATAAAAACATTGTATTAAATCCTAGTGCGTATTGACAATATTGCGATCTATCAATATTGCGATTATTGACAGTATTATTGATCGTCTAGGGGCCAAAGGTACATAGCTACTATATAATACGAGAGACGTTTGTTTGATTTTACAAGAATACCGGAGATGCTGCGTGTGGTGGATTTTCTTTTCTGTTTTACAAGTTTAGGTAATGGTTATGGTTTGGCCCAATTTGAATTTTGTTTCGATTGAACCTTTGCGATATATATATATATATATATATATATATATATATATATATATATATATATATATATATATATATATATATATATATATATATATATATATATATATATATATATATATATATATATAAATAAGAAGTAACATCAGCGACGTGATATATTTTGCAAGTAAGATGTGCAGTATTTTTTATTAAAAATATTATACAAGATGGAAATTTTGAAAATCGGCAGTACCTAACTTCAAAATTGAAAAAGATTAAAAACGTAATATGTCTTGTCCTTATTTAATAAATACCTATATAGTATATTAATTAAGAACGGTAAAGGTAATTTACCCTTAACGTTCGTGATGCTTATAATATTATAATATCGCAATAAATGAAAACGAAGTTTACGTACATACGTATTAATTTTTTTATGTAATGTCAAAAATGACGTTAAATAGAAACATAATTGAAACCAAAATAGAAAAACGTGTACTGTTCCAATTTCTGTAAAGTTATTATACAAACTACACATTTAATTTTAACATCAATAAATGTATTTAAAAATACATATTTCTTTTAATTGTTATGAACTTATATATACCTATATATATTTTAATCTGTTGTAGGTATATGTGAACCGGGCTTAATGTCCGTGAATGTCACTAATCATCTATGATCTACGCGTGCTTGTGTAAACCGGGCTTTATGTCCTTGTATGTGAAGTAAGTTGTATTTGAGCTGTCAATACTGTCAGTAGAGAAGTTATTATATATTAAAGAAGAAGAAATTACTATATTAAAAGCGTCAATGTGTTAAAGTACCAATGAATTAACATAATTCAATTAAATTTTAAACTGAATTCTAGAAACCCCATTTGAAACCAACGCGATGTTAAAAATGTCTACTTTGAATTTTGACAATTATTTACTTGCAGTTCTAGAAGTCTAGAACGTTGTGACATAATGTTTTGTTACCCTGTGCCGCCAGTAAAGGCATCATACTGTCGTAGAAACAAACACGGTAAGTGAACAAGAAAAGCTTGATCGTGCAACAACATACATGATTCAATTTTGAATATTTTTTTTAATCGATTAGAATAGACTCTCCAGGGCCGTCTACATTAAAACGGCCATTTTAGTTCCCTTGTCAGTGTGACATCAACTGTCAATAGGGTCAATTTTCAACAAAAGCGAGTGCTAAAATATATCAAATTTATAGATTTCGCGGCAATGACATTAAAACAATTAACAGATAACAAAAATCTTAAAACAGCATTACATTCGTTTCTGTTGGCATCAAACTGACAATGGACATACAATGGTGTAAATGCCACTTTATATTTTCTAGTAGGTAAGTACACCTCTACTCATCTATCAAAGAAAAAACATTGCCTAGACTGTTTTAATTATATTTACTTCCCAAAAAGCATTACATACCAACAGTTGGCCACAAAATTTCATGTTTTTTGAATTTTTAGGTCCAGCATCTATTTTCTTCGAGAAAATAAGGCAACATAATATCTATATTGTATTGTATAGACAAAATTGGTAACCTATAGCTGATAAAGGGTCCGCCAATAGGGACGCTCGATCTTTGACAGCTCATGGCGGCCATGTTGTTTGTGGTAGAGTTGGCAAACGTAGTTGTTATTATTCAGTGTATCTTCACAAATCACCATGAACCAATTCAGCCGCGAGCAACATGTGCAAATCGTTAAAACTTATTACGAAAATCATTCATCGGTTCGAGCAACGTTCCGCGCGCTCCGCCAATTTTACGGTGCAATTGATCTTCCTGCTGAGTCGACTATCCGTCGTTTGATTAACAAATTCGAGGCAACCGGTTCGGTGAACAATCAGCCAACACCGACGCGTCGTCGAAACGTCCGATCTGCCCAGAATGTCGCCGCTGTGCGCGATAGTGTGCGTGAAAATCCGCGACAGTCAATTTCACGTCGCGCACAGGAACTCCGCCTTTCGGAAACATCACTTCGCCGAATCTTGCATCTGGATTTGGGCATGCATCCGTACAAGATCCAGCTGACACAAGAGCTCAAAATAAACGACCATAGACAGCGCCGTATCTTCGCTGATTGGGCTTTAGAGCAGTTGGAAGTCGACCCCGATTTTGGTCGCAAAATCATCTTCAGCGATGAGGCACATTTTTGGTTAAATGGGAATGTCAACAAGCAGAATTGCCGTTATTGGGCCGAGAACAATCCACAGGAGGTCCACCAGGTCGCAATGCACCCAGCAAAGGTAACTGTTTGGTGTGGATTTTGGGCCGGAGGCATCATCGGGCCGTATTTCTTCGAGAACGACGATGGTGTGTCCATCACGGTAAACGGCGAACGATACAGATCCATGATAACGAACTTTTTCTGGCATGAAATCGACAATATGGATGTCGAGGATATGTGGTTTCAGCAGGACGGCGCTACGAGCCACACAGCGCGCGCCACAATGGATCTTCTGCACGAGCGCTTCGGAGGAATGGTTATCTCGCGCGGAGGCGACATCAACTGGCCACCGAGATCGTGCGATTTAACCCCACTAGACTATTTCTTGTGGGGTTTTCTTAAATCACAGGTCTACGCAAACCAACCACAAAACACTGATGCCCTCAAAGTCAACATACGCCACGCCATCGATGAAATACAGCCCGATTTGTGGGCCAGAGTCATTGAAAATTGGACTTCTCGTATGCGCGCCACCCAGCGAAGCCGAGGTGGACATTTGACCGATATTATTTTCCATACATAATGCATTCGAATACTCTTTCAAACAAAAAATAAATTTCATTTATACCTCTCACACAACTTGCTTTATTTCATTTTAAAGATCGAGCGCGCTTATTGGCGGACCCTATAGATAAAAATGCTTTCATAAGAAATACTGACCTTTACGCTTATATAGAGTTTAAAAATATATATACTTAGCTGGTTTTGAGTATATATAGTTTTTACTATTTATTATTTTCTTTACTGTTTACCTTCGCTCCTGGCAAAGCAAAGCGACACCAACACCAAACACAAAAAACACCTCATTATTCGTAAAATTCTAAACGGCACTATACACTTCGGCGTTCCGAACCTAATTAAGTTATGACTAAATCAACGTTACGATCTATGTGTCAAAGTTCAAAGACTGGAAGATGCGTTATCATCAATTGACCCATTCGTTTAATTGAAGCAATTTGGTTAAGAATAAATGTTTATTGTTTTCATTTCGTCTTTATCTGAATAGTGTGCGTATTACTATCTAGGTACATATACTTACATATCATTTATATTATAAACAAATTTGATGATGGTATTAGTTTCCGAAACTTAAATGAGATTGTTTGATAAAATAACAATCGTAGCCGGCGGCGGCGGTAGGTTGAATTTCTGGAGGAACCTTTGTAGCTATAATTTTGGTGTACTCTTTCACATTTAAATCGTGTAATTAGAAAAAATTAACTAGTTAGGTATAAGTTCAGTCTTCGATATTTTCTGAATTATTGTCAGCCGATTATAATGATTTTTATTTGAATTATCGCTTGATTCTTCAAATCTTAACATTTAACATGCCTGTTAATGTATGGTAAAACATAAAAACTATTAACATAAAAGAATTTTAATCCATGATAATCAAGTAATCGGGCTGTATCTTTAGACAACCACAAAATTGTGTAGGTGAAAGATAGCAACCATTTTAATAGAAAATAAAAAATCACTTAATTTCAACGAGAAACCTATATGAAAGAATAATTATTGTTGACGACGCCACTGAACTGGGGTCAATATAGCAACTGCGGGCTCTCTGCGCTTGGCCTTGCCGGAGCCATCGATAGTCTAACCTACGGTGTTACCACGTCGCGTCGTATACACGCACTGTTTAGGTCGAACTAACATGCGATACTACCAATTGAAGATAACCATCAACTTTTGCTTTTGTACCTTTTGTATGTGACGTTTCTCACCTAAAAGTTGGAACTAAATTAGTTCGAATTAGAAGCAAGCTAAACGTTTACATGATTTTTGGAACTAAACGAACTAAATCGCTGACGCACATATATTTAGCTCGAGTGAGTATACTAAGACCGAGCTAACAAAGTTAGTTCGAACTAACGGCCGTCTACATGACCGGACTTATTAGTTCGAATTAAACGGTGCATGTATACGTGGTAAGTGATTAGATAAATAGTCACTGTAGCCTAACTTATGGATGGCTCCGGCTTATCGCATAGTAGGTAGCTATAATTCTCCCTACTTCTATTGTAGCTGGTATCGCAACTGAAGTCGTCACAACATGTCAAAAATCAGGTGACTGTCAGCGTCAGCTTTGGGCTTTGACAGAAAATGGCATTAGTGGGTGTCCGAAGTGGCGGCGTGGGTGTATTTAGTCTGTGGTTTTGTTTCGTATTTCGGGTCCGTTCCGGACGTTTCCTGCTCTGTTAAAGATGGTAATAGTTAAGCACCATGCAGATGGATATGACGAGTTTCGCATATCTGTAAATGAGCTTTCCAAATGCTGTGGTAAGCAAGTCGTGTTCGTTTATTTCTGCGGAACAAAACTGCCGAACGGAGAGAGCTGGTGCGATGACTGTGAAAGAGGTAAGTGTTTATCAGTGGTGTTTACTTGGGTAGATTTGTAAATAACCTACATCTATTAACAGTAACCCAGATATCCCCACATAACTAAGTAGACGAACACAAAACGCAGCTTATGCCTGTGCCAGCCTTCCAGACATTTCCTTTATTTTGTCACAATTCTTTTAATTCTTTTTATAAGAATTCTTTTCTTTTAATTCTTTTTAATTTATAGCTAAGAAATTGAATCTAATGTACTGTTTTTTCAGCCTGGCCTGTGGTATCATCAGAACTTGATAAACTGGAAAGTTGTGCTCATCTTGTTTATGTGGAAGTCGGTGACAGAGAAAAGTGAGTAGTTTTGCATAGTTGTTACATGCACACTGTTAAGTAAGGTTAGGTAGGTAAATATATATATATATATATATATATATATATATATATATATATATATATATATATATATATATATATATATATATATATAAATATATATATATATATATATATATATATATATATATATATATATATATATATATATATATATATATATATATATATATATATATATATATATATATATATATATATATATATATATATATATATATATATATATATATATATATATATATATATATATATATATATATATATATATATATATATAT
Source organism: Tetropium fuscum (assembly GCA_964058915.1). Taxonomy (NCBI): domain Eukaryota; kingdom Metazoa; phylum Arthropoda; class Insecta; order Coleoptera; family Cerambycidae; genus Tetropium; species Tetropium fuscum. The sequence goes on from CAXKVY010000131.1 coordinate 102,842, forward strand.
ATATATATATATATATATATATATATATATATATATATATATATATATATATATATATATATATATATATATATATATATATATATATATATATATATATATATATATATATATATATATATATATATATATATATATATATATATATATATATATATATATATATATATATATATATATATATATATATATATATATATATATATATATATATATATATATATATATATATATATATATATATATATATATATATATATATATATATATATATATATATATATATATATTGTGAAAAGTAATCTTGGGTTTGTAGAGTATGGTTTCGATTGAGTAGACATTACCGAAGTGATGTATACCACTTCGGTAAATACAAATTTTTAAGGTTTTTAAAAAAATTTTTAGGTACTTTCAACAGAGCTTTCAAGTGATCGGCACTGTACATGACTGGTATTTAATTTGTATCTTATTTTAGTTGGAAAAATCCTAGCAATCGGTTCCGAAAAGACCCTAAAACAAAGCTAATGGTTTTACCGACCTTAGTTAGATGGCCAGGTCCAAAGAAATTAGAAGGTGACCAGTGCGAGAAGCGCGAATTGGTTGAAATGTTGCTGAACGATGAGGATGATGAAGACGATTAAAGGACCATTATACACAATATTATATTACTCATAATTTTAATAAGAATACGCCAGAAATAATGAAAATAAAAATGAAGCCACAGATAAATTTATAAAATAATTGCCTTTTTGTCTAATGTAAAACTTAATTTTCTTGACTACATTACTGGCTTTAATACACTTTGCCGCAAAAATAACGCACGACCAAAAATTATGCTCAATTTCAAAGTTGCTTTTCTCGCGAACCGATAAATCGATTTCGATAATTTTTTTTAACTGTTGCTTTTTTCTCTGGTAATTGCACTGTGACGGAATTTTTATTCTGATTTTAATTTTAGGCTTATATGGATTGCAAAAATGAGAATAGTTTTTTTACGTTAAATTTGAGACACCCTGTGGGAAGCATTAGCAACAACAACGGTACATAATGAAATCATACTGTAGCTTCATATTTTCTGAACATTTTGTTTTTTAAATTTCTTTGATATCTGCAATATCAAAAAATACAGTTTTATACCAGAACTTGTCTGCGGCGAAAAAATCCGCCGTGTCGCCGGATAAACACACGGCGGAGATCCCGCCGCGGACAATTTACCGTCGCCGCCGTTCCAACCGTAGCCCACTGAAAATAGCCCACTAAATTGGAGCTTATATATTAAACGGATAAATATACGCGCGGTCAATTTAATGTGTGTAAACGCTACTATCTCAGTGAGTGGCGATGGTAAATTTGTCTTTCGCCGTGTGTGTAAACCAAGATCGATTAAATTAGATAGGTTGGCTCGTAACTTACAGTCCGACCGCATGACGTCATCTTGGTATAAATATTGCTAATATAATAATTTATTTTATATAACAAAAATATAATCATATAATGTTATTAAATAGTATTTACACACAAAAATCACCAAATAACCACACGAACACTCGGAAAAACGCTGAGAAAATTGAAAAAAACTGTCAGACGTCTGCCAAACTATAAAGATGACATCACATTCCCCCCTGCCGGATTCCCCCGTAAAAGTTACGGGGCAACATATCTAATTTAATCGATCTTGTGACAAGATCGATTAAATTAGTCTTGTGTGTAACCGACATACCACCTTGTGCATAAACGCTAGATTTCTGTGAGGGGCGATGGTCAATTGTCCGCGGCGGAAAAATCCACCGTGTATCTAACCGGCGGCGTTGCATAATTTATTCTGCAACGACCATTTTTATTGATGCACTCTCGCATTTATTATGACATTCACCTACGTCTCATATCATAATTCTCATGTACGTGTCTTAATAGCCATTGACTGTGAGTTGCATACACTAGTTTTTCTACGGCCAGTCATAATAAAACATACATACAAAAATTGACACTTTATTTTTGAAATGTATTAACTAAAATTACAATTTAGGAAATATATGGAAACTATCATAAATAGAACATAGAAATATCATAAAATCAAGGTTCAACAAAAAAGTTATTAATTTTCATTTTTATTGTTACATTTTGGACTGTACAGGTATTTTACATGTATCTGTGGCACTACTAGCAGTTTTGTTACGGTATTGGTGGCAGACATTGTTGATGGAGTACTGTTTATTATATTTTATGTTGTTGGTTTCGTTGTATTCATTCGATTCAAAATTTTAATGGCAACGTTGACTTTGTTTTGAGTCGATTTGTCAATGTAGTTTTCGGCCACTGATATGGATTTCCATCCACCGAGGCGTTTCCATGAAGTTGTATCACCACCAGCATCTATCAAAATTGTAGCAGAACTGCGGCGAAAGCAGTGTCCGGTTTACAACTTAGGCTCTGGAAGACTTATAAGTAGCAATATATTTTCCTAAATTTCCAAATTGGTTTATTCCTACGTTTTCTACGGTGCATTTTCCGTTTATGTAGTTGACAAAAGAGGATCCCTGTAACTGTGAATTTTCGGGTTGGTTTTCTTTTAGTAGGTACCTACCTATCTTTAATTGTGACAAAGGGTTGCTTCAAAATCATTTTTACATGTATTAATTTTAACTTGCAGCCATTCCTCATTCTCATAATACCAAAGATGCATATATACCACCTACAAAACAAAAAATACAGTTTTTCATGTACTTCCATTGAAAATATTTCATATTTTCTTTTCAATAAGGCGTGCAATTTGTGACATTTGGATATGTCCACATTATGTTTAATAGACACCGTAGATTTCAAAATGAAATAATGTGTCCATAGACTTGGACACATTATGATTGTCATATACTGTCCATTATGATGGACACATTGGATATAAATTTCTTAGACAACTTAGCACAATATGCAAGTAAGACGTTTTCTGAAAAGATGCTAATTTTATTTTTGAGATTCATTTGCGAGTAAAATTTTTCGTACGTTTTTACTGATTTTACTGGTAATAAATTGTTTGTGGCCTTTGTAGCCTGTTCCACAATTTCTGGCGGTGATGTTCAATTTCACTGTCACACAAGTTCACTTATTTTAATTGTAAGAAGCACAAAGTTTGAAAATTTTCTGCCTACGATATCACTGGTGCCTACGATATTACTAGCCAGCCTATTACTTCCTTGTAAAACAAGATATCTATTTCAAATTTTGGGTAATTGTATGGTTGACTACGGTGCACAGTTTGATTGCTTCAAGACCTGTTTTTCATTTCCGGTTTAACCGGAAACAGTATAAACGTTGTTATTCTTAATGGAATACCCAGTATGTTATTCGAAATTTAGATTGCACAACAAATTCTAGGTCCATAACATGTAGCATACCCTATATCTATCTTTGACAGTTTTCGAGAAAATGGCGGTTGAATATGTTATATCAATCACAAATTATTTCATTTTCACATAAAACAAATAAATGCAGGAACAAATTTGTAACGGCTATTGAAGTTTTTTGGTGAGTAAAATTTGATAAAGCCATAGAAATTTTATTTCCGGCTGAACCGGAAGTACTACGAAAAGTGATTTTCAGACTCAAATTACTTGGATAGTTTTAATGGAACGCCCTGTATCGAACATTAAATTTACATTCTACTATTTTTCTCGATATTTTTTGTTTCAGGTGCCCCCTGTTTAAACCTCATAGTTTATGAGATATCATCGCCTGAATGTTAACCTGCACTATAAATACGTCACAAATCTGCATTCGCAAACATTCAGTCGCCGATATCTCATAACCTGTTAGGTTTAAACTGGGGACACTAGTTACAAAAAATATCCAGAAAGGTTAGTAGAATATAAATTTAAGATTCAATACAGGGTGTTCCATTAAAAATATCGAAGTAATTTGAGCCTGAAAATCACTTTTCGTAGAACTTCCGGTACAGCCGGAAATGAATTTTTTATGACTTTATCAAATTTTACTTCCCAAAAAATGTAAATTATCGTATCAGATTTGTTCCTACATTCATTTGTTTGTCAAAATGAAGTAATTTATCATTGATAAGATATTTTGAACCGCCATTTTCTCGAAAACTGTCAAAGATAGATATAGGGTATTCTACATGTTTCGGATCTAGAATTTTCTGGGCAATCTAAATTTCTAATAACATATGGGGTGTTCCATTAAAAATAACAAAGTTTAAACTGTTTCCGGTTAAACCGGAAATGACAGTCAGATATTGAAGCAATCAAACTATGGGCCATTGTTAACCATACAACATACCAAAATTTTAAATTGATATATTTTTTTACAAGGAAGTTATAGGCCGGCTAGTAATATCGTAGGCACCCGGTATAATTATTTTAGATCTGTCAGATGTTCAACAGAATATTGTCGCTTTTTTATTGGTTATAAACTTCCACTACTTTCTCCCACCACTTTCCATATATTATATCTGAGTAAATATGAACTGATGACCTGAATTCGCCATTTTGGTATAGAATATGCAGAGAAATATATGGTCTACTTTAAACTTATATTTATGGTACCGTAAAACGGGGTGATTAGCGACGGGAGGATGATTGGGGAGAGAAACCAGTAAAAAGTAAATAACGCCCAGTACTTTCTTGGGTGCACAAACTACGACCTCGCTTCTTTAAAGTCACTTACCACATATGCATGCACCGTTTAGTCCGGACTAAGTGGGTTGGAACAAGTAAGTCCGGTCATCAGTCCGGTCACGGTTGCTAGCTCGAACTAACTTAGTAAGCTCGAGCTAAATATGTGCGCTAGCGCTGTTAGTCCGGTTCCAAAAATCATGTAAACATTTAGCTCGCGTGTAATTCGAACTAAATTGGACGTTGCCAACTTTTAAGTGAGAAACGTTACAGTACAAAAGCAAAAGTTTATGTTATCGTCAGTTGGTAATAATGTGTCATGTATACAGACAAGTAAAAGGGACCTAATTTGACGCATGCTAGTCTGAACTAAACAGTGCATGTATACGTGGTAACTCATTGCAAACAGGCGGCTATACCAGAGAGTCCATCTATGTACGAAACTCTACCAAAATGGCGGATTTACGGCATCGAATCATATTTGCTCAGATATAATATGGAATATGTGGTGGACCTGCTGCTTTGTGTTTATGCTATGGTATAGATAGCTAGGGTAGGGAATAGGGACTTTAAGCAGATCCTAAAAAAATGGTTCTTATCCGTATCGTATCGGCTTACGAGACTGAGGAAAAATAACTTCAAGCTCTTCTCTACGTATCCGTATAGTATCTTGTTCTGTCATATTTTTTAACCGCGAAATTTGTTTTTCTGTTGCTTTCGAATATTTATTCTAAAATGGCGTGTAGGTACTAATATCAACCACCCTCTTCTTATTGATGAGGAGGACGACGATTTAATTGTCATTCACATGTTAAATAACGATTTACTTGGTAACAGAGCCGCTCTTTACGGCTTTCGATCTGTAAACGTTGAATAATACTCAGTGCCTGTCCATATTCAGATTAGAAAAAGAACATGTAGCAAGATTAGTCAGGGCTCTGGGACTTCCCCAACAAATTAGGGGGGATAGTTTTAGCATATCAGGTATTATTAGGTTATGTTCACTGAAATGGTTGAGAATGTATCATAGAAAATATACCTAGTAAATTTACTAATGCGATACGAATATAGTTAAGATACGGAAGCCGTAACGTTACGAAGCTAGTATCGTAAGGGCCGTATCGGTTCTGCACACGCGCAGTTCTATACGGATAGGAATGAAATTTGTAGCATGTTTTTAGTCATCCCTAATGTCTAATAAACGAATTATAGTTGTTTATTCAACTAGTGCAAAAAGTAAATGTTTATTGCACGCGATGCGAAATTGTACGATGAGGCCGTCAGGCCGAGTTAACGTAATTTTTCAGACAATACATATCGAAAAGGACAATGAACGGTAGCCAGTTATGATTTATATTGTATAGTATTAACGTATAGTATTCACTGGATTATTTAGATTTCTTATACTAATGCTTGTAGAACAGTGACGAGAAGTTGAAAGTGCATGACTCTTATGCCAAATTATATATCTGGCCTCAGAGCTGGGCATTATTTGTATTTACAAATACTCAAATGTATTTAAATACTAAAAAGTATTTAAATACCGAGTATTTAAATAGTTCTGCAACAAGTGTTTATAGTCGTTTTTAAATACTTTTCCGGTAGTATTTAAGTACTTTAGAAGCATACGATTCCTAAATATTCACTCAAAAGTATTTAGGTAAATACATTTTCCAAACAAAATGAAATAGGTATATCAGGCAGGTTCTGCATTTGTCAAGATATGCATAGAAGTGAAGTGTGCTGCATGCAGCTAATAAAACAATTGCAACAATTTATTCATAATTCAAAAAGCTGCAATTTTTTAAGATGTGACAGGGTAGTCCGTGAAAAACAACAGTGTACCTACCTTAACACTATTTCCAGCCCTCAAGAACCATGAAAGTGTTTACCATTTAAATATTCTGAAATCATTTAAATAGGTACTTTGAAAATATTTAAATATGAAAGTATTTAAATACTTACTTTAAACTTCTTTCTTATTCTTTTTGGTATTTAATATTTAAATACTTTCATATTTTAAAAAGTATATAATATTTAAATAATTTCGTGTTTTTGAAAGTATTTAAGTAGTATTTAATATTTAACTATTTTTTTTAAGTATGTGACCAGCTCTGTTTAGCCTTTGTAAAACTGACTTGAAAATTTTAGTTGTGTCTATCTGACAAACCCAATGACAACTAATAACAAATCAAACAACAGCTACAAATCTGTTTTACTCTACGCAATAAATAGACATACCACGAACCAAACAATAATTTTTGAACTTAAAATAACGAAACTGTAATATGAAACACGTAAAATAATCAACAGAAATTAACAATGTGTCAAGTGTCCACATGATGTCATTTGAAAGGATCAGAACATAGTCAGGAAAAAAATCGCATACTTTCAACTCTGTGTACTTTCGCCACTGTACATGACTGACATTTAACTTGTTTATTTTAGTTGGAAGAATCCTAGTAATCAGTTCCGAAAGGACCCTCAAACAAGGCTAATGGTTATACCGACCATATTTAGATGGCCAGGCCCAAAGAAATTAGAAGGTGACCAGTGTGAGAAGCCCGAATTGGTCCAAATGTTGCTGAACGATGAGGACGATTAACGGACTATTATATACAATATTATATTACTTTTAATTTTACACCTGAAACAATGAAATAAATATGAAGCCATAGTGATGAATTTATAAAATAATTGCCTTTTTGTATAATGCGGTACAACTTAATTTTCATTCACTTGCCAAATCATCATACCAAATTATTGGTGGGTGCTTTACGAGTGTGCTGGTGTTGTATTTGACTTTAATGCAATACTAAATTTTTACTGCTCCGAAACATTGAAATAATGATTCATTAGGTACAAAAACCAAAATATGAAATATTCTAAGACGAATACTTTGTATAGAATCCGGGTACAAAAACCAAAATGCAGGAAAATCTAAGAATTCCATAAACTGTGTATTTTAGTATGTCTACTAAATTGCATATTAAAACTATTTTACAAATTGAATAGTTTGTGAAGCAAATTTCCTCCTATGAAGTCAACCGGTTGCCTACCTATATTATGTTTAGTTTCAAACATAACCTGAAATTTATGATATGATATCATAAATTTCAGATGTAAGCTCAGTTACAGATGTATATGAGAGTAACTCAGGCAGCGTTTCAAGACATAGGATTTATTTTAATCGTGGAAGACGAGGCCCGTGGGTATGAATGAGTGCTATTTATAGTCACTCTCATTTATATCCAAAACTGCGTATAGTTGTTAATCTTTCTCTTCTTACATATTTCAAAGTATTATGAAATATGTAACTGTGAATTTTCGGGTTGTTTTTATATCTTTAATTGTGACTAAAAGAGTTGACTCAAAATCATTTACATCTCTTAATTTTAACTTGTTCATCTCATTTCTTATACCACAAGTCCCACAATTCCTTACACAAGCTCCCTCAGTTTTTCATGTACCTACTTACATTGAAAAGTAAGATTTGCTTACCTCGGACAATAAATACTCAACATCTGGGGTATCCAATAAATTGCTTTATTTCATTTGTAGAAAACGTTTTAGCTTTTTTTTGTATATATATGTATCCGTCAGATTTTCTTTTCAATAAGGCGTGCGCGCAATTTGTGATATTTGGATATGTCCACTTTATGTTTAATAGACACCGTAGATGATTTCAAAATGGAATAATGACGTGTCCATAAACTTGTGGATTTAATTTTTTAGATAACACCAAAATATGCAAGTAAGACGTTTTCTGAAAAGCTCCTAATTTTATTTTTGTTCCTCCAATTTATGAAATTTCAGTCAAATTTTTGGTACGTTTGTAATGATTTTACTGGTAATAAATGATTTGCGGCCTGTTCCACAATTTCTGGCGGGGATAAATTTTCAATTTCTCTTTCACTGTCACATAATAATATGTTCACTTATATTAATAGCAAGAAGCACAAAGTTTGTGAAAATTTAAGTAAACGGTAAGTATGACTTGTTAAAATTTATATACTATTTTAGATATGTCAGATGTTCAAGGCAATAGTTGATATTGTCGTGTTTCTATTGGTTTTAAACTTTTTCCGTCGGCCATGTATTTACGAGGTTAATTAATGTATACAAAATCGTTTATTAATGACCCCTATTAATGCATGATTTTCTATTAATAAACGATTATAGTGAAACATACGCATAAATTTAAATTTCCAAATCAAGATGCCGTGTCATCAATATGTCACTGTCAGTAATGTCACGCTTAATATTTGAAATATAATTTTGTAAAACACCTTCTTCTGCCTCCATACTTTCTGACAATGGTGCAGACTTTTCAGCCATTAAACGATTGGGTAGTTGGAAATCCACTGCTGTTGCAGAAGGATATATTGAAAATTCAGTACAAAATAAAGTTGTCATAGCTAAAAAAATCTTCTGTGAAACTCCTCATACTAGTTTTACCAGCGACGACATAAACGTAAATTTAAATTCAGAATATCATAAAACTGATCAGTTATCTGTACAAACACAAATCAGATTTGTGATACTTTATAATAATTAATGAATAATTGAATTTGTACTTAGTTTTCTTAAATAAAAATTTAAAATAAGATTTTCTCCACTTTATTCAAAGTACAGTCGACGGAAAAATTTTGTAACTAACTCGTATATTAAAACGTGATTAATAATCTCAACAATTAACAGTTAAAATATCTCGATTATTAATGTCTGTCATTAATACACTAGTTCGTTAAATAACTATTAAAGTATAAGTAGGAGATGTCTTATAAACGAATTAAAGAATGCGAGTAGAAAAAATATTTTATTCAATTTACAAAATTTTACAACGGTATGTTACATAAAACCACCAACAATTATTGTGAAAACATCATAAACACAATACAACAATTCAAGAAATACTACCTAACAACAGTAAGTACCTACTTAATAAAATTAAAAAGTACCTAGTAGTTAAATTTAAAAAATAGCACAATTTGTAGAACAGTTTAATAACCTATAAAACAATTTTCAAATTAACCGTAACATTTATGACCAACTCACAATGTGGATTGGTTGAGGATAAATGTATTATGTAACAATAATTAGCTGATAAATGTAACAACAATATGATTATAAAACATGTGCCAAAGTAACGCTGCATCATGCGACAAAAATAAACAAATATCTTCGGTGATGTGTTAGGACCTTTTGTTAATTTAAACTACAACCGACAATTTTTTAAAAGTATTGTCCTATTATAACAGGAACATACATATTTTACTTGCTACATTTTTTTGAATCGGGTCAATTTTTTAATCTAAGTCTATTATTGACATGAAGGTATATAGATAACAATAAAAATTTAATAAAAAGTAGACGTCAACTGCATTTGAAAGTTTTACTATATTTTAATTACCTACCAGTACAAAATACGCTCTACACAATAAAAAAAAACTGTCTAATGTAAAAACTAATGTACCTACCATACCTTTGAACTACTATTATGATTTGTCATTGTTCTCATTACTCGTCACTTCTGCTTTGTGAAATTAAATACCTTATAAAAGTCATTACAAATAACGAGACTGTTACTGTTTTCATAAATTTAACATTTTATAGAGATAACTGATCTCCTTTGTTTCATACTTTTTTGTACATGTAAATTTGTAATTCTCCTTATTTGATCACCTAAATAAACGCATATTACTTTATTAATTGATGACTTTTAATGATTTTTTTTATACGCGTGAAAGGCATTAGACGGATAATTCCTTGTAAAATTTAACCGAAAATATAAATGGATGACTTCTTTTTGTAGGTAGGTACTTTGTTTATTTACTGATAACAGATTAATATACATTGTTTTGATCTTTAAAATAAAATAATTATTTAGTGTTCACTAACATCTAAGAAAACAAGTTTACTGATGTTGTTTGGACCAGAATAAAATGACTATTACAGGTTTTCTTACCAATGTTTCGGTGACTGTTTCAAGTCTATATGAAGGCTAAAATACATAGGTAGTGGAAATAATGTGTACATACATATTTCTACTGTGTATTATAGCCCTGAGGAAGGTGACAAATGCTCACTGAAACGTTGACAGTAAAAACTCTGAGCTAAAGAAATCTAAAAATTTATAAAAATAAAAAAAATCACTAAAAATATAAATTAATTAATCGTATGATGGGAGTTGCCCATGATACTCCGATAGTTTCATGGGAGTTGCCTATTTATTAGTCTTTATTTATCTATGAACGAGACTAATTTGACGTATTTTGTTATACCATACTTATACCAATAATTTTGCTTTAAAATTATTAGATGTAAGTAACATTCTAATTAATCCAGTTGTCACAACTATAATAGATGTCAATGTGTCAAATAGTTGAACTATTTGACATTGCAGCATCAGTGTTGTCAATATTTCTTATTACCAACCTTGGTCGTTAATGTTGGTTATGGTTATGCATGCAATGGTTATGCATTGAATACAAAGTGGATAATATATAATGCTCCATATTCCCACTTAGGTATACAATAGTAGACGCATGTACGAAATAGAATTACTACCTAAAATTCACAGAAAAAGTTGGACTATTGGACGGGTAAAGCCACACCGCGCTCTGACTTGATTTCACAAAAATTTTTACTAGAAGTAACTTCCTTACATCCCTCAGGGCTAAAACTAGCATCTTCTCCATCAGATGGTAAAATATTTAACTTGTCTAAAGGTAAGGTGATGTAGATGTTGTAGTGTATCTTCTTGGCTCGTAGCAAACTGTAAGTATTGTCAAATGTTACGGTATCTGAAAAAAAAAAATTTCGTTATAAAAATACGTTAGCAATGAAATTGAAACTTCTTTTATGATGCACCCCCGTTCTTTTATGATGCACCTACCGAATATTGTAGGCTGTAACGTCACATCTTGTTTCGGGCCGCGTCAATTTTATCGCTGTTTAGATCCTTAATACTGATCGCGGATTTAGAAATTTGTTTTTTTTTTGCGAAGTACACGTTTCATTACAATGTTACGCTATGTTTTTTAGTATTATTTTTATATTTAAAATTTTTGTCATGTTCCCTATTATGCATAATATACAGGGTTCATGAACAACCCCTAAAAATACAGGGGGTGATTCTACATAAGAAAACATGAAATTTCTTCATATGGACATAGGTTCGCAAATGATTCGTTCTCAAGATACAGGGTGTTGAACATTTCAAAGAAATGTCGGTTCTTCAACACCAACCCCTAAAAAATCAACGGTGTGATTGTACATACAAAAATATGAAAGAAAGTTCCTATTAACTTGGGTCCGGAAATGCTTCTAGCGAAAACACAGAAATTAGTCAATTTCGGGAAGACGGTTGCCTCTAGCGTCGTTGAGGAAGTAGGTATACCTTTTCTCCGTAGAAAAGGTATAAGAATACGGGTTTTTCCTGAAAATACCAGACGTTTACTAACAAAAAACGAAACAAAAAAAACTAAAGTTAGGGATAAATAATAGCGTACGCAGCGCCCTCTACGCGCTACATAAAAACTAATACCCAATTATGATTTCTTACCCCAAAAAATACCCGGTTATCCAATACTGAAAATTATATTTTTCCAAGATTTTAAAAAATTGGAAATATTTCTGTTTCACCCTGTATCTCCGTAACGAAGCATTTACAGAAAGGTCCATACGATCACTCAATTACCCACTGTATTTAGGGGTTGTTCAAGTGTCAAGACACCCTGTATATTTAAAATAAGAATTGATGATTGAAAATTTGAGCATCTATGACATGGCCATACAAAAATATAACCCGATCAAAGTAGCTCAAAAATTGTCAAGTCAAAACAATGTCAAAGTTCGCAAATCATATGGTTTTTTGTATTTTTAGTACATCATGCAATTATCTATAAAAATTGTTCCTACACTTTTTTAACTAAGAATCACCATTCTGATATATAGGCAGCGATTCAAAAAGCTGTAAAAATTGTGTTCTTATTTTTTGGCCGTATGGTTTTGAAGAAAATCATTTTCAAATTTTAGAGAAAATACCGAAATTCATCGCTTAACCGCCTACATGTTATTTTATTCTTATCTTGGCTGTCAGTATGTTCTCCTAAAATTGATATTTGGTGCGAATAATCACAAGAAGAAAAATTACGGCCTCCCAAAGTTTCTTCAAGAGGTGAAAATCATAAGCCCAAAAACGAATTATTGGGGCTGAATAAATAGCAGACGGGTCCGACTTCTTTCTCCTCCACGTTTGTGTAACCATGCGCCTAACACCCTGTGTATACATATTATGTATATATATATTCTTGCAGTGAATAAGGAATATTCTTTCTCAGGTGAATAATTTAGACGCGATGAAGGAATCATGTGAGGTAATAATCTTATTTTCAAAAATTTTCACTATTCCAATGCGTGGCCGGCTCGAAAACGGTTGACAACTCGAAAAAGTATGTAGAAATTTTTTCCTACGACGCCGACGTGACGAGACGGTTACGCGCCGTTTTCGACATACTTCGAAAAACCCAAAACTGGACCCACTTTGTGCCGTCTCCCTTTCGGCTCACCTCCTGGACAACAGGACTTTTAGTATGTTCACTCCCTAAGCACACTGAACAAGTAAGTTTCTGAGGGATTCGCTTAGGTCCCTGCTCACGCACCCGGTCATAGTTCCCTAGGTACTAGGTCCCTGCCCGCTACACTTCTTTTATTGACTGGACTACTGCCGATTTCGAAAAAAGTACTATTATCTACATTTACAAAATAAAAATATTGTATTTACAACCATGGGCGCCGAGAAAAAATTCCGGGGGGGCGCAGACATGTACGTTGATGCTAATAAAATTGAAAGATCACTTTTCGGATTTTCAGTACGAATATTTATATGTATATATGATATACGAGTATCATCAGTTCCCTTGGGGCGGGGGGTGTGGCGTGATGGGCAACCGCCCACCATGTATTTTATTATAGTAATACTCGAACAAAAGCATGACTTTTAAATTATAGTTCGAAATATGTGCACTATTTTCATTAAAAACTCACATGTAGCCGGTGCCTGGCACGCCAGGACACCGCTCTCGTCGATCTGGTGTGCCGCTATTCGCCTGTGACGGATTACAGGACTCTCGATGCCTTGCTCGTCCTTCAACGTTACGCCGAAGCGTATGTCGTGGTCTTCGGTCTTGAAATCCCACCTGCGGTATTGGGTTAAAAGTTATATCGATACATAATCAGTTTATCTAACAGTAATATGATATTTAATAAAGCAGCAGTAGGACCAGGATAACGATCTCCTTAACTATATTGCACAGGTAAGAGACCTTAACTGCAAAATATCGAGCATATGTTATTAATTGCAGGAACGGGATACTCATTTACATGCAAATTATACTTCCTTGGCGCTTTCACTCATATTTACTGTTTTTATTAATATTGCTTCCTGGTATACTCACATTTTTATTAATAAAGGCATTTATTAGCAACTTTTTTCATATGTTTTACATTGGTGTAGGTAGGTATACAAAGCAAGTTTCTTTAAACAATAAAAATAATCTCACAGCGCTATTATATGTCTACTAGCACGAAGCTATTTAAATTGTTGAAATTTTAGCATATATATATATATATATATATATATATATATATATATATATATATATATATATATATATATATATATATATATATATATATATATATATATATATATATATATATATATATATATATATATATATATATACATATATATGCTAAAATTTCAACAATTTGTGGTTTTAAAACAATTTAAATGATTGATTTTGTGTTGTGTAGATACCTACACTATTATTGTGCTAGGTCTGAAAATCTATTTATTTTAAAATTATTGTTAATTTCAAGTTTCAAGGAATTACAAAGCCTAAAAGTATACCGAAGTAACTTCGAAAAAAATATAGTTCAAGCAAGCAATTTTGGGGAGACGTTACAGTTATCATCTTATTGAACATATTAGAAGCTAAAAGCCATCAAATCGAAGCTGTGCTACGCCCAGCATTTTGAAAAATGACGGCTGCATTTATTTTTTTTTATAAATCCTTTAGCATTGCAGAAATGAGAAAAGTTTTAAAAAAATGTAGGCAATAATAAAACCAACAATTTTTGGTACTAAGTATGGGATTTTGTAGAGTGAGAGGCAAATAAATGCATTTATTTTGGTTAGTGAAAAAGTTACAAAAGATCTGGTAATCAAATTAGTTTCAAGCATTAGCAATAAAGGAATTATTATAGTGATGATTATAATATAAGTTTTTTGTCCTAAAATGTTCTTATGAGCCTGTGCTGTGGTTTTGCAATGAAAATAATGTGATTTTAACAATAAAAATGCAGTGTTCCTTAGACATTTTTGATGCGTGTATAGTACCCGTCAGAAATAAGGTTTTTCTGAGGAGTGTAAGAATAGTAGCAACCACACGCTAAATGAACTATTTTGTGCTTCGTATTGCCCGCAGAGTTTCACTGTTAACAAGACTCTTGTAATAGTTTATAGTAAACAATGTTTCGACCGTGGGAGAATAATTCTACTGTTTCGAGGCCATTGGAGAAGAATAATTGTGAAAATGTGGATCCTGATATTGAAAACGAACCTGCTATGATTTTGGTAGAACCCCAGGTTGAATCCGACGATTAAGATTTAGGTGAGGATTTAGAAGAAGGAACTTCACAAAAAAAGAAACATTTATTTTTGCACTACCAAGCAAAACAAATTTGTCTAAATGTGCATAACAACAAAACAATATCCTGTGCGCATAGGAGATAGGAAATCTACAGTGCTGAGAAAAGTGTCAAAGCTAACAGAGGTTCCTCCCAGTACTTTATGTCAGCTTGTAAAGAATGGAAACAAAACAAGAAAAAAGAGATCTGATGCAGGAATATATGAGATTTGGACTTGGCCACAAGCAAACTTTTAAGAAATTTAATTTACGAAAAATATAAAAACAATGAATTTCCAACCATAGAAATAATTTTAAAGAAACTTACAGAGCGTCCTGCCGTAATGGAAGTAAAAGAATCGTAAATTGGCGAATAGAATATTTAGAGAAAATAAGAGGATTTAGAGATAAGGGAAAACAGCTTTATTATTTGGACGAAACCTGGTATGACACCGACGACCCGACGCTACGAAGAAAGGTTGTACTATTGAGTCTAGCAGATGTCAACTAAAAGATGTACCTCCAAGCAGAGGGATCCCGTATGGCCATTTTGCATTGTTCAAAATGGCCTTAAATTGTGTGGTAAAAAGCTGGAAGATTGTAATTTGGATTACCCCAAAAATATGGACGCAAATATTTTTGAGGAGTGGTATGAAAAAAGTTTAATTGCAAACATAAATCCTGAAAGTCTCAGTGTATTAGATAATGCAGCCTACCATTCAAGACAAGACCCCATAAGTCCCATAAAAAACAGGTAATTCAAGAATTTCTTCTCAAAAATCACCACATCGTCATATACCAAAAAGCAATTGTTGGAGGTACTTAATACAAAACAATGGAAAAAACAGTACTTATGTGATTGACAATACAGCAAAAAAAAGAGCCATACTGTTTTAAGGTTACCACTGTATCACTATATTTTTAATCCAATTGAACTTATGTGGTCACAATTAAAAATGTTCGTAGAAAAAAATTGTTTCCAAAATTCGATAAAAAAGTGCTGGTATTATTAAAGAAGAATTTTTAAATATTTCAAAAGAAGACTGGTCGAAGGCAATTATAAAACTACTGTAAATATGAAGAAGAATATAGAAAACTAGAACACATTCTTATCAATGGTGGTGAAAGATTTATTATAAATCTGGCAGAGGAATCGGATGATGATGCAGATATTTTTTCAGATGAAAGCTTCAATTGGGGATACTACCTAACATAAATTATTAAATTTTGTATGTATGTAATTGTTAAATGTTGTAATGTTTATTACTTTAGAATAAAGCTCCTATTTTATGAATTGTTATTATTGCTCAAATAACTCGTAAGAAAAATGAATAAAACTTAATTAAATTAAAACAAAATTTGTGATATGCGAAAACAAAGGGAATCCGACCCTGGCTGCTATTTGGAATTAGCACTGGCTGTATATTTTGATACGAATAGGTTTTATACGAATATGAATTATTTCTGGCGGATACTATATAATTTCTGTTGTTTATGTAATTTTACCTTAGAAAGCAGCCTTCTTCCGCTACAATATAATCCAAAACCAACTTCTGCCCCTTCTTTACCACAGCCGTTGTATATTCCTTTTTCGCATCCGCTTCTGGCGCCTCCATATTTTTGGTATAAAGGGATTTAGGAACTTTTCCGCCTTGTTTTACCTATTGCATGAAATATAAACTTTGAGATCCAATAACTGTGTAGATATATAACTAATATATGTGGTAGGTACATCGGGAATCGCCATTAGTGCACCCAGTAGCGTAACCAGATTTGGATTTTGGGGGGGGGCACACAACAAATCTGTACAGTGGCAGCCGCGGTGAAAAAATTGCGCCGCAGGCGAAAATTTTGAAAATTTTCAAGGTCACGCATTATCCTGGCACGCATTATCCTGGCACACAAACCGTTTATATAAAAATGAAGATTTTTACAAGAAATTTTTTTTGATATTTATTCCATCTTGAAATAAATGCAGGACATTCAGTATTGTCATTTCTCCTGTTACATTTTTTAAACTAGGCTAGCTTATTTAATTACATACCTTTACGGCAGCATCCTCTTTCACCCCGAAACGCACCGCAAGCCTCCAAAAACTCTTTTAGAATGGGGATTGACTGTACAAATGCACCTAGAGTAAAGCTGCCACTGACATCTTATAAAAATTATATATTTACGAAACTTAACATTATTTCAACAAGATGCAAGTGCCCCTAATGCTCCCCCCCCCCCCTAGTTACACGCCTGAGTGCACCAAATAACCGTGTGCCGTTTTTCCTAATACGTGGAAACAAAACAATATTAATAAACTACGCGTCGGTAAAAAATAGATGAACTAATTGCGGACCGGAAGTTGACCACCGTAAGTGTGGCAGTGAGCTGCCATCTGAAAAGGACCTTTTTTTTCAAAATGGCTAAACTCATTTAAAAAAAAAACGCTATTTCAAGATGGCAGCTCACTGCCATACTTACGGTGGTTAATTTCCGGTCCGCCATTATTTTTTTTGGCGTTTCTTTCAAAGTGGATACACCCATTTTGAAAAAACCGCCATTTCAAGATGGCAGCTCACTGTCGGACTTACGGTGGTCAGCTTCCGGTCCGCCATTAATGTATCAATATTTTAAATTACTGTACGTTTGTGAATATTGATTTGTTTCAACAAGAAACATATTGCAGAAAAAACGGCACACGTTTATTTTCGATATTCATAAAGAATTGATTTTATAGCGAAATATAATTAACCATATTGATCATTTGGGGTGACGTCATGACACATACAAATATTTCTGTCATTGTAAACAAATAGAATACACGACTTTTTAAAGTGTGAAAAATACAAAAATATCAGCATTTTGTGCCGTTGTGGATTGTTCTAAAAGAGAAGAAAGGGATCCAATTCGTTGAGGATTCCTAAAGCTTTACAAAACAGAGGAGAAAAACTAGACGCCTTATCAAAAGAACGTCGACAATGTTGGGTTAGTATTATACTTTATTATTGCGTGTATCGGGTAAGTCTCTTAAGATTGACACCCCCCTTATCTCACTTATCCTTTGCCGATTTAACTCATTCAAAAAAGGAGTAGACACGGTTTTTGATGAGCTTTTATAATCTGAGAACAGATATTAAAAATCTCGTAAAATATACAGGGTAGAAAATAAAACATGATTTTTTTAAATGGAACACCCCGTATGTTTAGACCAAAATAATGTCCTTAATTTTCTGAATCCAAAAATGTGTAATTGCTATATAATCACTCCACCTGTTCGTGAGATATTACTAAAAACTTATCACATTACGGGTGTCAATTATAAAATAAGAACATCAAGATACCTCTGGAAACAATGCATATTTGCATTGTTTATTTGTTGACAGATGTCATCCAGTTTTTTGTGAGATAGTAGTTCACTCTCTTAGATATTAACGTAAAAAATACGTAGTGTTCGTAAAGAAGTAAGTTATTTTGAAAATGGTATATTCATTGGAAGAGCGAAAAGAGTTACTTGAAATTTATATTCAGTGCAACAAGAATAAGTCTCTTGCTCGGAGGGAGTTAGGTTATTTCGAGAAAGGCTACCTCCTTCCAAAAATAGTTTTAAAAACATTTATGCAATGTTTATGAATTCCAAATCTATGAGAGACAAGAAAAGGGAAAGGCGAAGAACAAAAACAGGAGAAGACACAGAACTCAACGCGTTATTATATTTTGCTGAAAATCCATCCAAATCATCCTATGCCGCAGCAATAGAATTGGATATATCACAAAGAAGTGTGATAAAAATATTACATCGCCATACTTTTAAACCATATAGTATTTTGCCCGTTCAATATTTAGACGACAACAACCTTCAAGACAGGTTAACCTTCTACAGAGACATACTTGATAAAATAGAGGAAGATGATGAGTTTCTAAGTCATGTCTTTTGGACTGACGAAAACAGTTTTTCTACTGCGGGAATTTTTAACAGAAAAAAATGCACATTACTGGGCAGCGGAAAATCCACATATTGTAAAAAAAATAAAAAAACAAGGATACCAAACTGTAAACGTGTGGTGTAGCATCCACAAGGATGCTATTGTAGGTCCTGTATTTATAAATGGGCCCTTAAATGCATAACGTTATGTGGATATTCTTCAACATCCAGTTGAAAATTATTTAGACAATATTAATTTAGTGGACAACAGATCTGTTATTTGGCAGCAGGATGGAGCACTACCACACTCTGCAAGGAACGTCACCGAATACCTAAACAGAAAATATCCTCTTTGGATAGGAAGGCACGGTGTTATACATTGGCCCGCTAAGAGTCCGGACTTAACACCTATGGATTTTTTTATCTGGGGTACGATAAAACAAGATATATACGAAACTGGGGTTTTTAATAATATGAATGAGTTAAAAGAATGCATACGTGTAAAAATTGAGGAATTAAACCAAAATGGTGATATATTTCAAAGGGTGAGAAGCAATTTTATAAAGCGATGCCAAATGTGTATTCAGAATGGTGGTGGTTACGTGGAAAGTATTTAATTACGTTACGTGTAAATAAATAAAATTGTGTTACTCTATTGTGTTACTGTATTAATATCGACTTTTATTTGTTTTTATTAGGGTTATGTTGTTTATTGTTATTACTCGTTACTGTTATTGTCACCTATATATTATTTATTTATTATCTCAATAAATGGCATTGTTTCCAGAGGTATCTTGATATGTTTTTGGTTTATAATTGACATCCGTAATGTGATAAGTTTTTAGTAATATCTCACGAACAGGTGGAGTGATTATATAACAATTAGATATTTTTTTATTCGGAAAATTAAGGATATTATTTTGGTATAAAAATATACGGGGTGTTCCATTTAAAAAAATCAAGTTTTATTTTCCACCCTGTATATCTTACGAGATTTTTAATATCCGTGCTCAGATTATAAAAATTCATCAAAAACTCCTTTTTTCGTCCACTCCTTTTTTGAATGAGTTAAATCGGCAAAGGATAAGTGAGATAAGGGGGGTGTCAATCTTAAGAGACTTACCCTGTACATATATATCTTCTTTAATTTATAAGGGACGCGGGTGGAGGTACAAATTCAGTGCCCATGTTGCCATGAGTCATTAAAAGTGGAATTAGTCCCCTCAATCAAATTCACATCAAATGACAGATGTAGACCATTTTGTTCGCTATAATAGACCATTTTGTTGGCCGATTTTGTTATTTTTGTTGCTCCCAAAGAACTAAGAATAAAGGAGATACTATTGTAACTTACTACTGTGGTGTATTTTGGGTTACCATCGGGATCCTTCAAGGAACCCCCGTAATGTGCTGGTAGATTGTCAGGACTGATATTCGACAACACAACTGGCTTCCACTTCTTGGCATCACTCTTGAATATTTGGATTTTCCCCAATGTGTACTCGTTTAAGAATTTCTTAACTACGTTGAAAGCTATGGCAAAAACCCTGGGTGCTACAACATGAAATTTACTGTCTATTTACAAGTTAAATTATAACAAAAAAATCACCGTTTATGATATAACAAGCCTTCAATATTTCGGGATAGTTTGCTTCGTACATTTGAATCAAGGAGATCACTAACTCGGCAGCTACAAAAAAATGGCTTTTAAATTAATAGGATATGTTTGATTTATAGTGTAGCTACCTGGTCTCCAAGCGTACTGTCGGAGATTAAAACCATCCATGTCGAAAAGTACAACAACTTGATGCACCCCAGTTTTGGCTGCCATAGCCATATTTTCCTCTAAAATTTTGATCGTCGTTCTGATCAGGTCTTGCCTTGACGACGAGTGCAAGAGGCCTACTACGTCCAAGCCAGCAAACGGTACTACAATCACTATAAAATAAATTTATTTTATTTAAACCTTAGAGGGAACATAAAATAAGTACCTAAATGGGAAGAAATTAGGAACTGCTATTAAATTCTGATAGTTTTCAAAGTTGATATTCCTAGCATTAAATTGTTTACGCAATATATTACTGTAAATGTAACTAATTACTATGTGACTAATTAAGTAAATATCGATTTTATGTAGTACTTAGATATACGTGTTCTAACACGTGAACATTAATTCTCCAAATTAACAATAACGATTGATTACACATATAAACAGTTTAATAAATTCGTAATTGTATCATACTACCTTGAAAATGCTTAAAACCAGAAACACCGGATGATATTGAATGGTGCCAAATTAGAAAAAAATATAATAATAATCGTTTATTTCCCAACAGGCTTGAGCCCAATTATAGGACACATTGAAATATACAGAAAATAACAATTTAATAAGTATTGAACAAGTTAGTAAATTTAAATGTTTAGGAATTATTATTTAGCCTGCAATAAAGTTTAATCTGCATCAAGAATGTATAAAAAAGAAAATGGCACAAAAAGTTGGTCTGCTGTATCGGCTCTCAAATAAAATATCAGTATTCTGAATTTACTATTTATAAGTCTATGATATCACCACATATTGATTACTGCACAAGTGCACAGTGCAGTGCACACTGCACTTTTCTGAACAAGTAACATATAGATACAAGCATTACAGAAGATACAAAATCAAAGTATGAGAGCCATATTGGGTTGCAAAAAATAATATTTTTATCAATTGCTGATATGCCTAATTTATTGAAGTTGATGGATGTCCAACAAAGAATAATTTATGGTTATTTTAAAAATGAAATATACCCTCTTACCCAATAAGACAGTTAATTATGTTAACTGTTAACTGACCTACATTCCTATGTGAAGCACTCGGCATGTCTTTCACTTTGCACCACATTTGAAATTTTTTGGAAAAAGTTATAGCGAATTATTGTTTTTTCAATTTTTTATATATAATGTTCCGGACCTTCAAATGGGTTGCAAAATCAAATTTAGTTTTAGAAATGTATAGGTATCCATTCTTATATCAAAATTTGAGAACTTGTGGAATTTTGACTTTGAATGCCTTCAGTGACTGGCCAATAAATTCTATATTACAAGCAAAGTTTACAGAATAAATAACAGTTGTGTCACGGGCGGTAGCATTGCTTGTAGTCCCTTTGTTCGCATGTCTAAGCGATGCAGACTCATAAATCATAGCGCGGACATTGGGGACATTTACGGGGCGAGTCTCAGTTCTCCACTAGGTATAACCTTCGGTTTCAATACCAGGATTGTTACGAATTCGCACAACAAAAAGGATTTTTTTTGTTTTTATTCCGGTGAATAGACAGGATTTTTTAAACGGTTTTATTTAGCCTTGACTTTGTATATTTGTTTATGTTTGTTTAAAATCATGCAACAGCTTTTTCAACTACTTCCCGAAGAGCTAGACAGTTGAAATTTGGTAGGTGCATAATGTTCTGGTAATAATACAATTTTATATTTTTTATTACAAAAAAAATTTAAATGGCGGATCCAAAATGGCTGACTATACTATTTATGATAGTTTTATGAACCGATTTGTCTCAAACTTGAAACTTTGTGGTATTTAAGGTCACTCAGTACAATTTTTGACTCAAATAAAATAAAAATGGCGGATCTAAAATGGCGGACTATCGAATTTATGAACCGATTTGTCTCAAAC
This sequence comes from Tetropium fuscum, assembly GCA_964058915.1. Taxonomy (NCBI): domain Eukaryota; kingdom Metazoa; phylum Arthropoda; class Insecta; order Coleoptera; family Cerambycidae; genus Tetropium; species Tetropium fuscum. Next base: position 125,753 of record CAXKVY010000131.1, read on the forward strand.
TTGGTACTTGGGGTTGTCTAATACCCATACCAAGAATTGTAATAAAAACTATAAAATAAATAAGACACAAATCTGGACCTTTCTGAGATTCTGACGTCTTGTAAGGATTTCTCGCTCTCCACGGGCGGTCTGCGAGGAAGGGGAAAGCAGAAGCGGCACGCAATGCCTGTGACACAACTGTTATTCATTCCGTAAATTTTGGCGATAATGAGTAAGTAATTTATTTTTGACAAAATTGACAATTTCAACAAATTTCCAATAGTGAGTATCCTCAAGGCTCACTAAATATGGCCAGACTATTTGTATTGACTCAACTTTATACGTACCAGGAGCTCCATCTTTATCGTACCCGGATGTACCGCTTGGATGATACTGAATTATGACGTCTGGGGGCGTCCACTCATTTAAGGCATCGACTTCCCACTGTAGCCTCCATTTCATAGACTAAATAAAGAAATATTTGAAAACGTTGTATTTATAGGTCATGACGGGTCTATATTGCTTAGGTAAGTATATGTTACTAAGACATATTCAAAATATTGGTATGACGAAGAAACGTCATAGAAGAATCTCAATTAAACAGCTTCTTCAATCGGCCTCCTGTCCAATTGAAGCTGATTCGAAGCATGATTAATCGAAGCGCCTACTTTCGTTAGACCTACTGGGCCTCAGCTTGGGAAGGATTCTAAATATCCATCCAACCTGATGTTTTGATAATGCTTGGGAACAACCAGATGTTTTAATTTCTCCAAAAGAACTAAACCCAATTTAGGAACATTCCCCATATAGGAAGTACTGAAAAGGTGGGCCTAAGCCTCCCAAAAGGAAAGGGGGAAAACCAAGGAATATATTGGGGATGGTCAGGGATCAACTAACAATGAACAAAAGGAAATGTATGAATACATTATACAATTAACTCAGTATCCAAGGGTGAGGGGGATAGATGCCCTCCATGATAAAATCAACGGAAGATATGATACGTCAGAGTCGTAGTTTCGTCTGCTTTTGCGCACGCTATAATCTGGTGACCCCGAACTAGCGCTATCCTTTTTCTATGCTAGCGCTTTACATCCGGTTACATAACGATAAGTACGCTCGAATTATTGCTCATTTTAGAGTTCATATATATGAATAAAATTATGAATATCGTTCTGATATACAAATAAAACGACATTAAATGGAAATTGCATATTTTTATACTGTCAGTATATTTTGAAATACATACATTTGGAAATACATTTGGGTTCACCAGATGAGTACCTAAGTCATAGATGCCCTCGGGGCATCCGTCGCATAAGAGAAATAAATAGGGAATTTGTTTGTTTTTCCAGAGAATCAGTGAAAACTATAGCGTTCAAGTTCGTGTTGCCAGATGCCATTTCATGGGTCCAATTCGACAAAAATCGGCATCCCTGGGTTTTGGGAGTCATAGATCACGATTTTTTTGTCAAAATATATATTCAAGATGGTGGACGTTTTTGCCGTTTATGGTCCGATTCGACTCAAAATATATATTCAAGATACCAGCTATAATACCTCGAAAGTTTTCTTCGAGGCTCAGTACCTACACATTTTTTTGTCAGAACAAATATTGAATATTGCCATTGGTTCTCAACTGTTGCCCAATCAATCAAATTTTTTATCTGTAACGATATAAATAAATTGTAAGATGCATTACCTGTCTTAGCATTTTTTCTGCTGCTTCTGGATTCCAGTTTCTTGCTGAAAAAAATAAATTACTAGAAAAAAATAATATATAACGTATATCAACGAAATTTTGATCAGTTTGTACCTTGTTACTTGCGTGATAAATGAAATCTTTAGATGAGTTTTTATAGGTTATATTTACTAAATTATTTCGGACTACGTAAACAGTTGAGGTTTTGTATACTGCAGTTTCATTAACTACTCTAGGCACCAAAAATATTAAATTTATCAACTTAGCGCACTTCACTCCGTCAACAACTGCTACATTTATTTCATACCCCTTTGCTACTCTAGCGCCATTCTGGAGGGATTTGGAACTATTATTTACTGCTTACAGCTGGACACTTTTGGTTCCTCCATATGAGAGTGTCCTCCTTACTTCTACCCTCCATAGCGAATACCTTACTTTAGCCACGTTCCAGTTTGACCTTATCGCAAAAGGTGGACCTAAATATAATAAGTATGTAGGCTGATCAACAGTTTGTTTAACACCCGACATAATGGCTATTATAGTTTATGAACAATTTCTTGATTATTTTCTGATGTAGGTATTGAATTATTACTTGTCTAATTTCAATAACTTAATTCTATGAAAATATAATGTATACCTATATATGCTCAAATGTATTGGTTATATTGATGAATGTAGGTAATAAAGTTTTATATTTGGAAACAATGTTAAAATTGATCAGAAAGTTTGTAAAATGTAAATATATTCTAACGTTCTAACGACATAATACAATGGTTTCATGGCCTGCTTAGAGAATTATAGTAGATAATTGAACGAAATAGAAAGGCGATTGAGAAAGGTGTTTCATTATACCTGCGTGAATCAAGTGCCGTTTAATAGGCACTTTTTATGGCAAATTTCTTCGGACTCAATATATCAAGTCCCGTTACTCTCAAGTAGGTACACAGCATCTGTCTACTATTTCCTATAGCATAGAGGATATTTTAGTTGGTACAGAGGAAACGTCGAAATTTACGAGGAATAATAATTAGACGATGATTTCTCAGGTGTTGCCGCGTTAAAATATTATTTTCTTGTTGAGACCTCCTCGTGTCTACGTGAAAATATGACCCCCTACCACCACAACTACCCCCCGCGGATTAATTTAATTTGTGGCTTCTGATTTAAATTATGACTGACATTTTCAGCTAAATTAATAGAATGCAGATTTACCTACATGCAAGTTTTTGAAATTCTCTCTATCTTGAATGAATGTTTTCGAGATTATGATTTTTTTTACATAATTATTGTTACGGTTATACCCGTACACATGTACACCTTGTATGTCATTCTGTCAGACAAAAATTTAAAATGCCTCGACGTTATTCAAGTCCCGAGGAAGTAAGTAGGCCTCTTGGAGTGTTAGAGGCTGGTGTGCATCAAATGTATATTGCGGATCGTTTTCATGTTAGTCAGAGTATAGTAAGCCGACTAACAACAAGATTTAAAGAAAAAAAAATGGCTTCAAAACGTCCAGGTCAAGGTCTAAATCGGAAAATTACAAGACGTCGTTTTGTTTCTTTGGTAGCTAGAAGCGTAGACCAGAATTAAATTTAATTTGTCGAGAGGCGCCCTTGTTAGTGGCAAACAAGGGGACATAAACGCGCTAGAATAGAATTAGCAAATGTCCTTTTCAGTGACGAGTCCCGATTTGGTCTACACAGTGACTCTAGGGAAGTTCGAGAGTGGACAACAAGAAGCACACCTCGCTACTTAAGAAATGTTCAACAAGTGTACCCTTTTGATGGTGGAACCATAATGGTTTAAGCTGGAATAGCTCTTACATCATTGTGCATTTGCGAGCAGAAAATGGATGGTGAAATTTGTGCCTAAGATGTTATCCATGGTATGATAGTTCGCCTTAATCGCCAAATAAGAGAAAACTATGGATATTTTAAAATATTTTTTTGCATGATTATGTGCCTCCCTACAGAACACACAATGTTATTCGTACGCTAGAAGATAATACCTCTTTCTGGTGGGAGAAATACCTTTTTCTGGTGTGAGATCTTACGAGAAATTTGGGAGTATAATCGTCGCTAGGGGTGGTTTTCATGAAAAATGGGTTGTTTTACTCCGCGCACGATGGGATGGATCTTTGTTCCTGATAGGTACCAAAGTTTACAGAATATATACGAGGATCGTCTCAAAAATAAGAAAATTTATTTTTCTACAAAATCGCCTTTTTGTTCAATACATTTTTGGTACCGATAGCGTGGTAAAAGTTTGTTCAATCCAGTGTCATACCATTCTGCCGCTTTACTGGTTAGCTTTTCTCGTTTCAAAGTATCCTCATTTATGAAGCGTCTTCCCCCAACATGTGCTTCAGCTGCGGAAACAGGTAGAAATCAGTTGGTGCAAGGTCAGAGGAGTAAGGCGGAGGTCCGAAAACATCCCACGAAACTCCTCAAGTAGGTCTTGAGTCAGATGAGCAGGATCGCCTTTCTCAGTTGTCGCAACACGTCACAATAGCGTGCACTTGTCATCGTGCTCCCACGGGCAGGTAATCGATCAACAACACCCCATTGGAATCCTAAAAAGATCGTTGCCATGACTTTTCCCGCGGATTCCACAATTTTCGCTTTTTTTGGTGTTGGCTAGCCCTTTTTTTCCACACCATACTCTGCATTTGGCTTCGGGCGTCCAGTGATGGATCCATGTCTCGTCTTCGGTCACTATTCGGTCGAATAAACCGTCTCCCTGGTCGTCGAAACATTGGTGAAATTGCAATACAGCGTGAAACCTCGGCTCTTTGTGCTGTTCTGTAAGCAGGCGTGGAATCCACTTTCAATAAACACAGATCGTCAGAAATGATCCTGTAAAGTGCTATACGGCTTATTGGGACATTCGGAGACAGTTAAAGAAGGATTTCATTAAGGTTAGGGGCCGATCGGTGTCAATGACCGTTCGAACAGCTTCGACAACAGTTAAGGTGCGGGAACTGGATGGACGACCCCTTCGTTGTTCATCGTGTAATGATGATTCTCCCTTCAATGAATGATTGGCGCCAACGAGAAACCATTTGCCTTGACATAACGTCTTCATCATAAACACTACATGACTCGCGATAAATTTCAGTAGCATTTTTATTTTTTGTCCTCAAAAAACGAATAACACCATGACCTTCGTAATCGGCGCGGCGGTAGGAGCAAGTGGAGTATCCATAGTGTCTGGAGCCGTGGAGCCTGACTGCCGGATCAGTCAACGCACGCGCTTAGAAATTTTACAGTGCTGCCACCATACCAGGACGCAAATTTCCTGAGACTCCCAGACTTTGCCCGCCTACCACACGGATTTAAACAAAAGTGCAACCTACTTTTGAGACGACCTACGTATATCAGTTGTGTCACGGGCGGTAGAATTGTTTGTAATCCCTTTGAAGTTCGCAGGTCTAGGCGATGCCGACTCATAAATCATAGCGCGGACATTTGGTGACATTTACGGGGCCAGTTCTCCACCACGTGTAACTTTTGGTTTCAATACCAGGGTTGTTCCGAATGCGCACAACAAAAACGGAATTTTAATGAAAGTTATCACAAATTTTATTTTTATTCAAGTCAATAGATGGATTTTTTTTAAACGGTTTCATTTAGCTTGATTTCGTATATTTGTTTGTTTGTTTATATGTTTGTTTTAAATATTGCAACAGCTTTTTCAACTACTTCCCGATGAGCTAGATACTTGAAATGTGGTAAGTGTATAGTGTTCCGGTGACAATACAATTTATTTTTTTTTATTTAAAAAAAACAAAATGACAGGTCCAAAATGGCGGACTCTTTTATTTATAAACCGATTTGTTTCAAACTTGAAACTTTGCGGTGTTTAAGGTCACTCAATACAATTTTTGACTCAAACTTAATAAAATCAAAATCGCGGATCCAAAATGGCGGACTATCTTATTTAGGAACCGATTTGTCTCAAACTTGAAACTTTCCGTTGTTTAAGGTCGCTCAATACAAATTTTGACTGAAACTTAAAGCAATCAAAATGGCGGACTATCCTATTTTTGGACACCGGAAAAATGGTAATCCACTTCCACGCTTGTTCCCAGCGAGAACCTGGCGCACTATGTATGCGCTGGCGTCCTGGTCTTCCACGGGCGGTCTGTGGGGAAGGAGGAAGCAGAGGCGGCACGCAATGCCTGTGACACAACTGATATATATTTTGTAAACTTTGGTTATACTCTGTATTGTCATTAAATATTTTATGACTGATTAACTGGCTTCCTTGTTAGTTAGTGCAATATAATGAACGAATAAATTAATTACTAGAAGATAAACGCCATTATTATTACATAAATAATGAATTATAAAATACGTGTTACTTACCTCTCAGCCACCTAAGGAGGAAGTAATCATCATGCTGTGCTTGCAACACATCAGATACGCTTCGACGGAACTGAAAAAGAGAGGAATGTTTTATAATTTTACTAGGTATAACTATTTTTGTTACCTAATTATACTCGTACGTGTTAGCATTAGACACTCTTTCGGTATGTAACTAATAAGAGAAAATTTCAGTGCAAGGAAATTTCCATTGAAAGGTATTAGTGAGATTTGATATTGACTGCAATACATTATAGGCACCTATATATGGCTATTTCCACTGTTCTTTAAGAATCAGTTTCTAATTACGATCTTATAGGCCAAAAGTCAATTGTTCTAGCAAAATTCCAAGGTTGGAGATACATTACTTACCCTAAAATAAGTCTGATTTTGTTTTGCCACCCATTTGATGGTCCGGAACATTATAAAAAATTGAAAAAGTAACAATTCGCTATAATTTTTCCAAAAAAATTGCAACAAATTGCAAAAGTGGTACAAACTGAAAGACATGCCGAGTGCTTCATTTAAGCACTTTGGCCTCTACCTCTATATAGGTACTTATAAAACATACTTTTCTACCAACTTTAGTAAATGAAGAATGTTATATAACTATACATTTATAATTATAGAGCATCAAAATTAACGCACCACTTACAAAAACCGAAAAAATCAAGGTGAATTTACTGGCGCACCGTCAACCCGATTTCGATTAATTTTTTTTGTAACCTATTTCTTCAGCAAGACCGGTAGTATCTCTTATTCGAATTTCAGTTTTGAGCATACACAGGGTGTTGCAATGAAGTAATTTTTTTTCCTGAACTTTGCAATACCCTGTGGAATGCTGTGATAAAAACGGTCGGTGTGTACTGATACTGACTGTATCCCCTTTTTTTTAACCTTTTCGTTCTTTATCGAACCCGTTATCTCTATGATTAAACGACATACACAACTAAAATGAGAATGCAGTATATTCGATAATCGCCCACATGTCAGTTTTACATGCAGCATTGTGAAAATAAGGGCGGCTATGGGAAAACGAAAATAAGAAGCGTCAAATTCCCACACGTCAATTTTGTTTAATTGAACCGTGATGAATGTGTGCAAGTGGTAACATTGGCCGGGGCAGGATTGAGCTATAGTGCAATAGCAGAGAGGCTTGGAGTTTACCATACAACAATATCCCGCAATATTCAACGCTTTTAAGAAACCAATGAACACAATAGACGTCGTGGACAAGGAAGACCTCGCGGAACAGCAGCGATTCATGATCGTTTTATTCGTCTGCGTACAACTTAGTACCACTCATAATGCCCACACAAGTGTACCTACCACTGTAAGAGGACGTATTGCAGAACAGAATTTAAGTTGCAGAATTCCAGCCACAGGACCAAAGTTAAAGTCAGTAAACCATCTTAGAGTGCGATTATAATTCGCTAGAGAGCATGTTAATTGGAATCTTGAGGACTGCGAGCTCGGCTTGTTTACTGATGCGTCCAGGTGACGTGTCAGGGGGTCCGACGGCCAAATGAGCGTTACTCCAATGCGATATTCGGGAGAGGGTGTCATTTAATGGAGCTTCTGTAATGATTTAGGGAGGAATATCCATGATAGCTCGTATGGAGCTAGTTCCTTTACGTGGAGGTTCATTGGCCAGTGCACGATATATTGAGGAAATTTTATCCGACCATGTGGTCCCTTTTATCCCAAATATTGGCAATAAATTCTTGTTAATGCATGACAATGCAAGGCCGCATGTTACTCGTATAGTTCAGGAATACCTACAGAAGGTAGAAATTGAAACGCTGGGCTGGCCTCTGCGTAGTTCAGATCTCAATCCTATAGACCATTTGTGGGGCAGTTTGGGTCGGCAAATTAGAAATCATCAGCTGCTCGCCGCCTCGCTTGACAACGTTGAAAACATTCTGAGAGAAACATGGAACAATATTGACCAAGACCAGATTACACATCTGATTTCAAGTATGAGTAATAGATGCCAAGCCGTTAATAGAAGTAGAGGTGGAAATACACGATATTGATTTTCTTCGTCTGTTTTGTTGCTTTTTGTTCTTGCTATTAAATTACTACAATAATATTTTGATTTTAGTTGTGTATCTCCTTTAATAACAGAGATAACGGGTTCAAAAAAGAACGAGAAGGTTCAAAAAAATGGGGCTACAATCTAACATCAGTACACATCGACCGTTTTAATCACAGCAATCCACAGGGTGTTGCAAAAATACATACAAAAACTTTACTTCATTGCAATATGACGTTCAAAATAGGATCTTCAAAACTGAAATTTAAATAAGAGATACTACCATAGTGCTACAACACTACATTTTCTCAAGAATGCGATGATTTCCGAACTTACTAATGTTCACATTATCTTTAACAAGTAACACTTCCTTTAGCATGGAATATTTTGCCCACCGGAATTGCCATTCATTCTTTTTGACTATAAAATATAACTTTTAGTTAATAAATATTGTTCCCATAAGAATCATAAACATTTTTCTGCAGTTTGTACTTACTTCATCAAGAAAATTAGCTAAGATAACTTCTTCTTGAATGTTTGTCACTTCATATTCTTTTCCATTCACAAAACAGCATATTATTTTTCATATCTATTTAATGACTTTCTCGGGATTAATTTCCGCTCTTGTCCCATCCATTCGCTAACCAAAAATGATAAAACAGCTTTGTTCTTTTAACTATTACGTAATAATGTTCACATCTTAAATGCCTGAATTACTAACAAATTACCATATCACAGATCACTACTCCGTTTACTCTTAAAAGTGTTTGTCAGTGTCATTTTAACTATACATTTCACACCACGTCCGTGTCAATTAAAAATAGAACCCCATAAAACCTAGTCGAAGCCATGAATAAGACGGAGGCGGATACAGAAGAAGATACGGGAGATGATAACCTTAAAATAGGGATAAAAGAAGTCATAGTACATGAGCATTCAGACAGTGAGGATTCTTCCTTACCAGGGTAAGAACGTAGTTCGTCATTATATGAAAACTAAACATAGCACTTGTAGGTCTTCTTCTGAGGAAGAAGTTAAGACTGAGCGCCCAAAGACCGCTGTTCCTCCAGAATATTGGCACATCCAGAAGCTGATCAAGTATCTAAAGACTGGAAATCAAACCGCTACCATAGTGGCGTTATGTTGTTTGAAAGACCATGATCTAACCACGGAAAACAATCAACTAGCCATACAGGTATTTGCAATAGAAATCACCACCCAGTCATATTCCCTACGCGAGCTATTACTATAGGTCCGTTTGAAAGAATGGACTATTTTCACTAGTCACTATATCATTAGTAAAAAATGTAATTATATTCTGTTTCAGTTAATGTTATTTAAATTTGAATGAAATCAAAATGAAAAATTAGCAATCACTTATATATCCCGCAATTTATTTCCAATCACGGAGAAAGACGACTGCTAGCGATGTTCAGAAATCATCTGTCATCTTGAGCTTGATGCTATCAGTTTCAGTTTCGGATATCAATGTCATTTGTCAAAATAGTCGGTGAGCCGGCGTTCAAAATGTGCAAGAGTTTTTTCAAAGCTACTTTTTAGCTAGGTTACTTTTTAGCAATGGAAAATAACTGTAGAGTCAGCGCTACTTCATACCTGTCAAAAAAAGGTCGTGTATCAAAGTGATTTCTCAAAGCTGAAATTCTCAAAAACATTACTGCTAAAACTGTAAAGTTAATAAAGGAGACAGTCAGATTCATTTATGATAGGACCACTGCAGTCGATATATGTAAGAACGTTAAACTGTGCGCTTTAGTATGCCTTTTTTCTATATATATATATATATATATATATATATATATATATATATATATATATATATATATATATATATATATATATATATATATATATATATATATATATATATATATATATATATATATATATATATATATATATATATATATATATATATATATATATATATATATATATATATATATATATATATATATATATATATATATATATATATATATATATATATATATATATATATATATATATATATATATATATATATATATATATATATATATAATATAAAATAAATGATATATATATATATATATATCATTTATTTTATATAAAAAAAATAATATTAATTATTTCTTAATAATTTTAATTGTTCAGAATGAAAAATAATAAAAGAATTCTATATAATATGTTAATGTTTTCAAGTAAAGTTTTAGTACGTCGGGTACACCAAAAAAAGCTGCACTTATTGATTGGAATGTGCCACTCTGTGGTCATATTTGATGCCATGAGGTAACATTCCAGATAGGGATCGGCCATGGCGGCAAAATGGCCATTAAAGGTGACCGCCACGAGCCGCTCTATCCGATATCTCAGCTCCTGTCTGATTTCGATTTTCTTTTTTTGTTTTGCTTGAAAGCTGTGAAGAGGACACTTTTTTGTCCCTACACATATATCTGTACACCTTGAGTGTTCTGCACAATTTTGAAAAATCTGAAAATTTCACTTTTCTTATGGTAAGTAAGTTTTTAATTGTACTCAATATCCCTTTCTTTCCCCACAAAAAAGGTTTTATGTGTATGGGTTTCCGTAAATATCAAGAAAGATTTGATTTCATAAACAATCGTGATTTTACATATTTTGAAAACATTTATTACATTGAGGAAACAAATTTTTATTTAAAAAAAACGACTAAATACTAAGAAATACTCATGTAAATTAATTGCTTCTATACAGCTCTTATGACTCTAGATTACGCAATCACCTTCTTTTATTTTCCAATTCATCCCTGGAACAAAATAATTGTTATATATTATTATTATTATATTAAGGCATTGGATCAATATAGCAATATTATGATCTTGAAATTGTGAAACGAATTTAAAAATAATCAATTAAACGCATAGGTAGGGTTGTCAGAGGTTTTGTTTTAGACTTTGGACGGAACCCGCTGAAATAGGGCTTAAATGAAAGATCTTGACGTCTGTATATAATAAGCCATTAAAAAAGTTACAATGAGCCAGATATGCGTCATGGTTTTTTAGTGCAAAATAGTTTTGAAAACGTCGCTTTTTTCTCTCAATAATGGAAAAAGTAAGGATTTTAGAGAAAAAAGTTTCGAGCAAAAGTTGTTCAGCGGATGATTTTATGTCAATGGAAAAATCAGAAATACGATAAAATATAGGAATTTTTCTCTGACACCCCTACTATAATACCTTTTATTATATTTATTGCTGCATTGTCGACTCCCAGTGCAGTTCGTGCAAAGTAACATGCATGGGACCTTGGCCTTTGTACACGAGCATCGTGTACGGCATCCGGAGCAACTACACTTAATCAATTCTCTGCAAGCTTCCATAATAGAAAGAAGAGCCAGACCGGCGTCCACTCCCCAGCAACCATGGTCCATCCCCATCCTTCTGGCCCTAGAATGTTGGCCATCACTGAGCACGCACGACCCCAAACTTGTCCTGCCTGGTATGCTGAACGAAGACAATGCTGCCTTAGTGTCTCTTTTGTTGAGGGCACTGAGGGCAGACTTTGCAGACTGCGACTTTTTGAAGTAAAGAGAAGCTTTCTAACATGATTGACTGAGAAGTCTTCCGCGTCTTTGCAGTAAAGCAAAACAGTAAACTTTTCCAGAACTTGAGAAGTCTCCTCAATAAACTGTTGTGGTAGAGAGATAGCTTGGAGGTCTTCAGCAGCTTCAGGAAATGATTTCCACACTTTCCAGGAAGTCTGTTTCCCTTTAATTGCAAATTATAACGTTACATGTGATATGTGATCCAGTGAATGCATGGAAGCCTCTCAATGCAACAGCTTTATGTTCACCCGTACGTTCAAACATGGCATTAATATAATGTATCTCTGATCCTTCCCAGCACCAAATAGAATCCACATCTCCTAAAGTTCCGCAATTTTGAGAATGTGAAAGAAAGAAATTGCCAAAACAACTACATCAGTATCTACTTCTTCATGTTGCCTGCATTGTACCCCATCAATTGAATTTGCATCCGTCCGAGATGAACGAATGATGCCATCAATCTCAGTACAGATGTGAGCCCAATCAAACTTTAAAAAATCATGTTCTCAAAATGCAAGTAACTTGAAGAGTTATGCCTTATTGTGATCGCAGCAGAAGTCATTCCAATTTTTTGGTAGCATATTTCCTTGTGCTACTTGTAAGTATCCCAAGAAATGTGTATTCTGTTTGCATAGAACCTCTCAGCATCATTCAAAATTCTGTTTTTAAATTCCATACCACAGTATTCTCAAAAAGTTCGTGATGTTTTGGGTGTTTTGTGCTAGTGCTGCTTTATCGTAAATGATTGTATCGCAGAATCCTTCGAATTGTGGTGGATCAACGGCTTCTTCCAGGATTTTTAGTAGCTGCGATTTCTGATATGATCGCATAACACCATTTGAGGAAAGCGAAGGTGGGGTACTGGTATTTTCATATTCAAAAAACTTGTCCAAATCCAAGTGTCTGTTTTGACTTGAAAATCCTAGATAAAAGCTCAAGATCATTTCTCAAGTCAGAAATTTTTGGGGAGGAAACCTTTTTTCGAGCAAAGCCGGTCCGAGTTTGTTTCAGAGGAGGAAATACACTCACTTTTGGCTCGTTCCTCAAACGATTTTCCACATGATAAGGCTTTTTCTTCAGCACCAACCAAAGCGTTTACCCGTTCTTGATCCTTTATAACCTTTGTGACCCAAACCACAAGGTCACATGAGTTTCCCTCAAAAGCGTTTCCGAACTCAAGAAAGCTTCTTTTAAAATCTTCGTGGCTCTTTAAATCTACTGGCTCTGGTAAGCAGCGTACATGGTGAAGACGCCCGTCAGTACTGTTAGTTTTTTGTTGAGCCTGTTAGTGCTGTTAGGTTTTCTTGTTGAAATTAAAAAATATTTGTTTTTTTTTTAAATGTGCATAACCCTTAAGGTGTAGAGATAAATGTATAGGGACAAAAAGTATCCCCCTTTACAAGAGCTTCAAACAAAAAAAAGAAAATCGATATCGGACCATTAGGAGCTGAGATACAAAAAATAAGTACGGCTAATGGCGGCCAACATTCCAATCAAAAAGTGCAGCTTTTTGTCTTTTTTAGCCTGTACCCGACGCACTATTTAAAGCACTATGAAATTATTATTTTTTTATTCTATGTCATAAATATCAGCTTTTTTATACAAAAAAAAATATTTTAATTATTTTATAACAGAAAAAAAAGAATCATTGATTCATTGAAAAAAAACATCTAATCGTCCGAATCACTGCCGTCGTTGTATTCTTCTCCACTATCTTCATCAGAATAAAAGACGATTGCGCCATATTTTTCGGCGTCGTCATTGGTGGTTGATTCCGAATCTGGATACAAATCAAAACTTTCCTACAGATGTATAAATCAGTTGATTCAAAACGTCAGAACTTAAATTAGGTCTTCATACCTCGCCTTCATACCAACTGAAATCATATCGTCCATCGATCAATCTACTTAATGCGCGCAGTTACCGTTCTCACATAATATATCGACTGCTGACTGCCGATGTTGTAAGTATGATTATTATAAATAAGTATGATTATTTCCTTTATTAACTTTATAGTTTTAATTAATGTTTTGGAGAATTTTATCCTTGAGAAATCACTTGTGTCAAAGTAATTTTTTGGCAGGTATGAAGTACCGCTGATGCCGCGTGTCCCTATATTTTACTGTCTGACTGTTAGATTCTTGTTTTATATTATATTTGCTCGACTTCTATAAATTTTGAACTTTGAGAAAACAGTATAGAGAAGTTAATTAATATTACACCTTTGCTAGCTTTGAGAAAACTCTTGCACATTTATGGACCAGCACTAATAACTATTACCATTTATTAAGAGTTTCTGACCAAAAACTATTATTTCTCATATTAAAATCAACTCGAGGTAAATTAGTAGAGACAGCTTTCTCAAATCCAATATCCATTTTAAACCACAATGTTTATTTAAATTAATGTGATAAAACACAACAAAAGCCAAGTCAAATGAAGGTCTGAAATCGGCCTGTAATTTAATCTTATGACTGTCTGAAACTACAATATAAACATAACCTTATCAGCCGGTAGGTACTTATAGCAAATTCGGGAATTGGCGGTCGGCGGGCGATGCGATGGTTGAAAGCATGATTTAGCAATATAGCTTTGTCCTCATGCGCTGATTGGTTGTTTTAACCGTAGGATTATGACGTCATAATCCTACGATCCTAAGTCCTACGATTTTTAAGCTTTAAACCTATTTTTTTTCGGTTTATCGTAATAAACAAATAAAAAGGTATATTTATCATGTTATATATGGACCAAACACTTATTTTATACTGGAATCTCCATAATTCCTAGTTTTCCGTCTACCATTCGGACGTTATCGACCCACACGACCCTCTCCCATCCTGTTTCTATTGGTGATGTTGGTTTCAGTGTCATAAAATCAAACAATTATTATCATGATGTCAAACAAGTCTTATCGCTTCTTTAATGGCCAATTGTAAAAAAGCTTCGTCTACATTTATGGTGTTCTAACAGTAATGGCATGGCGCCTGTTTAGGAAATGGGGGGACTGGAGATCCTGATAAATCTACTGGAGACAAAAGACCTAAAATGCAAACTAGGCGCCCTGAGCGTCCTCACTGAACTCTCCCAAAACCAAGACATACGACGCTGCATCGCCGACCTCGGCGGCATAAGCTTGCTGGTTAAGAATTTAACGGAACCGGCGCGAGACCTGCAAATACTGGTGGGGGAAACTATCTACAATGTGGCCCAGATACGTAAAGCTAGAAAGCACGTGAGGAAGTGCAACGGCATCCCGAAGCTGGTGGACTTCCTGGACGTTAATGAGACGTACTTGACAACGCCTAGGGCGCAGTTGAGTTTGGATGAGGACGAGCTGGTGAACATTGCCCGCGCTGCCGCTAGGGCGCTCTGGTCTGTATCGAGGAGTAGGAAGAATGTCCATGAGATGATGAACAAAGGGTCGGTACCTTTACTGGCGCGGCTGCTAAAGTAAGTATTTTTACAGTTCATGCGCCTCCTGCAAATTGATCAATTTTAGTTTTTGCTGTATCATTTGAATTTATAACGCAAGTAGAGAGATAATGCGAGTTCCAGAACACAATTGCATCGCACCATTCATATCCTTACCACCCCCCCATCACCGCTAGTCGATGATGCGGTGGAGGTTCTTGCTGTTCTTTTGTTTGCTGTGGAAGTGCTGCTCTGTTATTTGTCCATTCTACCTCTACCATCTTCTTCTTTGGAAATATAAGTAACTACTGTACCTTTGGTTACTTCCCAAATAACATTTTGTATTTTATAAGAAACGTAATGATGTCATCACGACCTAATATGTAACTTGCTAAAACTTGATTTTAAATGACTAAAGTTGCTCTAGATTTTTTAATGGAATGTGTTGTATTATTTTATTATATTATATATTATTTATATGTTAACTTACTGTGCTCTACAACGCGACTTACTGAAGATGGTCTTCTTGGCAAGTGATGAAACGCCGACTATCTACACTCGTAATCAAAATTCGTCGAAAAACTGAATAATTAATAGAACAAATCTTATTAACTTATTTTATGTAGAAATATGACATTATAGTTTATATTAGTTATAGTTTTGTAAGCCAAATTTGTAAGCCTTTACCTACATAATAATACTTTGAGATTATTTTGATTTTTAGATCAGTCCATATGGACGTCGTAGTACCAACCAGTGGAACTCTATCACAGTGCGCAGATGACCCAAATTATCAATTGGCCATACAGACAGAAGGAATGATCGCTGATGTAGTCAAGCACCTTTCAGCCGATGTAATTCACCTTAGTTGCAAACTTCCCATTCTCTCACAGCCATAGATACAATCATAAACTCCTCCCCTTTCTACATTACACTTCCTATCAGCTTATATTTGTTTGTGCCTTAATCTGAATTAATTTAATGCCTATATTTTTTTTGTCGCTCAGTTGAATCACCTACTCGGCCTTCCAAACGCACAACCAATTACTATATACTCTGGCATAGCTTCTACCTGTTTCTTACCAGTCTGAATCGACACTGACTCCCTTATATTTTAGGAATATCCTCTTCTGAGGAGATACTGTGCAGAGATAATTTTTAAATGTAGCGAAAGCTCAGTGACTAGGGATTTGGTGAGACAAGCTGGAGGCTTAGATCCGCTGGTTTTGATGGCCAGGAATCCGAAAACTAAGCCGGACAAGCCTCTACTGGCCGCTGTGACTGGGGCCATCTGGAAGACTGCTATTAGCCCCGAGAACGTGGAGAGATACGACCAGCTGAAAACAGTAGATGTACGGTTTGGAATTCTGATTTCAGAATATTCTAGAATTAGATGAGAGTTTGGTCATACCGGAGAAATTTTATCCTATGGCCAAAACTTATATGCAGTTATAGAGGGTGTTTATAAGTTCATATATTTTGACTACTAGAAAAAGTGGCTGAAAGCAGATTTTTCGTAATAGCCGGTTTCCTTCGTTACGTGAGGATTTTCATTGGAACAAACATGATGATTGAACATGATGGAACATTCTTCTGTAAATCTCCCTTGAAAATCTCGATTCATCAGACCAAATAATTTTATTTAAAAAATTTGGATTTTCTTGCGTGCACTTGAAACATTTTATAAAATTCTACTCTCTGTTGATCTTGAGGCTTCACGGCTAGAACTTGAATACTCTGAATTTAAAATAATGGGTTCTTTCGTTCTTTCTATGTTGTTTCAAAATTCCCTAAACTGGTGAATATGTTATACCTAAATTATCTTCAGCACTTTGTATTGATGACAGAAAAAGCATACAAATATACCAAAATGTAAATAATTTTATCACATTGTCCGAGCAAATTCATAAAAGCATTATATAGGGTGTTCCATTTGAATTTGACTAAAACTACTTTTAATCACTTTTTCAAGTGGCCAAAATACATGCATTTTTCAACCTCCCTGTATAGTGCAATTAAGATTTGGCCATAAACCCAATAAACTCTCATTACTCTCAAAATTAAAATTATTTATTTTTTCGAAAACAGTAGCCCTATAGGGTCAATATATTTGTCGGTCCGTACCAGTGGCATGATAGAGATAAACTTAAAAATAAGTGAAAAACAGTAAAGATATTTAAGGTTTGAAAAAAATACATGGAGCAATAAAGGGGACTCTTATCTTACCTTTCTCCAACATCTGCTTCTGCTTTGCAACAATTATATCGTGTATACCATCAAGTTCAAGTGTGGCTAAGCAATGAACAATGAACTGGACCCAGAAGCTTTTTCAGATTTCTTGATAAATTTGTGCTCAGGTGCTGGTGAAACTACTCGAAAATGTCGAAGAGGACGAAAGAGTGCTAAGCAACGTCGTAGGCGCTCTTTGGGAATGCTTGAAATTCGAGCACAACCGAGGAACGCTGAGAAGAGCAGACGGCATACCGCACCTAGTCAATCTACTGAACTACACTTACACCCCTTTGCTGGAGAACGTGCCGATGGTACTGAGGGGGTGTGCTGAAGACGAGGAATCCATGAGGATCATCGAGGAGTTGGATGGAGTTCGATTGATATGGTCGCTGCTTAAGAACGACTCTTATAAGGTAAGAGGAAGAACAATTTTTGTGGCCTTTTATTTTGTTGGGTGATTATGTAAATATAATTAAGTAAATATAGATATAAAAATGTTACGGCTTCAAGGCTTCAGGTAAAAATGCACAATTGTGATAAGTGTGCGAGATTAACGATTATTTGCAAAATAGCGTAAAAAATAATCCAAAGCGGCTTCGTGGACAAAGGAGTACTGATACATACTCGTATTATATTTGATCAATAAGAGTAAATGATGTGAACAAATTTATTATAATGTTTCTGGGTTTCCTTGTTTTAATAATTGTTTTTCTGTTAGTCGCATATCACTATTAATTATCCACTACATTAAAGCAAATTGACGCAAATAGAATAGTTCTGATAAAAAATCCTGTTCAACAACCTCATAACTCGGCATGTATTCATTAATTAATATTTCCATCTATGTACCTATATGAAGAAAACAGTCTGTGGCTAGTAATTTACAGCGACTCTCAATATTAAATGCCATCGAGTTACAAAACAGGCCAACTAGATTATCAGTTGATGCGTATCAAAAATAGCCTTGTGAATATGTATTATTATCATTTCGAGTCTTTTGTTTGTCACAATTTGAATTTAGATTATCGCCAAATCGCATTTCCAGGAGGTAATGGTAAAGAATTACTATAAAACTCCGGTATTTTCAACAGCCTAGAAGTATTAGTAGGGAAGTAGGGGTGTCAGAGAAAAAAAAACATCGTGAATTTGGACTTTGGACGGAACCCGCTGAAAAGCCCTATTTCAGCGGATTTTTCGTTAATAAAAATTTAATTTGTTTACGCAAAATTCTGAAAATTGCCGTGCTGGAAGATACTGTTATTACCTAACGATTAATTTCATCAAGATCGGTACGCTGTGACAGGCTGGGGAACGGCGATCCGAAATTTCAACAACAGTGTTGCAATAGGTCGCCACATTAAATTTTTTCAATTGAACGCAGCGAATTTTGTTAAGCATTTTAATGGCTATGTAATACATACATTTCAATGATTTCAGAAAAATGTTGCTACATTTGATCGTATTTTTATTTTTCGCATTTTTTAGCTATGACACTAAATATCACAGCCAAAAAAATTTTGGCGATGTGTGTGTCCGGGAAAATGTGGGAAAACTCTCGGCTGCAGATAGAACATGAAACAATAAGATAGGTTCCTATAATTTTTTTCCTGGAGGCCCTCCCTACGGAGATATGTGTCTCTGAAGGACGCCGCTGGAAATTATTTTTTTTGAAAAACAAAGAAAGTATTTAATATAATTTAATAAAAATTCAATGTGATGGCCACAGTAAGGACCTCTTAATATAGTGCCCTTGAAACATTTAGCTTTTTTAGAATGGTGATATATAATATGTTGTATTATCAGTGAGCATATTTTTTCTTTCTAATCACTTGTGTTCTCTATTTGTTTTCTAAGTGTTTTGTGAATTCATTTATATTATTTGATTTATTTTTAAAATTATGTACTCAACATTAATTTTGGACCTAATTTAATTTTTAATAATATTTGGTTTACTTTCTAAGTATTATATTTTCAATATTTGCCATTAAATTTGAAATTGGTAAGTTTTTCTTATTGGTATTTATGCAAAAGTTAAATATTTCTTTAACGGTATTAGGGACTATTGTATCTGAAATATTTACCACCCAATTTTCAATTCAATTATTTTGTTCATAATTATTGTACCTAATTTTGTTTTAGTTCAATTTTATAAATTTTTGTTTTTTGTTTCTTTTTATAATTTAGAAACAGTTTTTCCATTTTTTTATCAAATTGACTTAAAAATTAATCTATTAAATTTTGAGGAGTAACTGAAATTTATATTTGATTATATATATATATATATATATATATATATATATATATATATATATATATATATATATATATATATATATATATATATATATATATATATATATATATATATATATATATATATATATATATATATATATATATATATATATATATTTGATTATATATTGTTTAATTTAGTTTGAATGAATTTAAATATCTGGTGCAATCTGAGTAATTGAATTTATTTCCTTTGTAATTTAATTTTCTATCTATATATTTCCTTTGAAATATTAAATATTAACATACCTAAAATTATGAATATGTAATAAAATACCTATATAAATTCGCGGGGTTTCTTGACTACTCTTCCCTGATAGGTACTAATCGGACAGTTTAGTTATCTTATAAATTAATTAAAACTGTAATTTTTCGCGAGTCAAATGTGTATTAAAATACAATCATGTTTTGAAAAATGTCCAAAAGGGACCGTTAACATTTTGTAATCAGATATCGTTTAAATATCTCACGTTGTCTTAGTGTAACTATCTAACATTTACGCAATAAAGTGTTATTTAATCATGTAGAAATAATATTATTGCTTGCAAGCTCTCATTAGGTCCAACACGGTTGTTACCTTGACAAAAGTTGTTTTTGTACTCAATAATTTTGCGACAGAGATGGAACGTATGCAGATATAAATAAAACCAGTAACAAATTATAAAATGTGCAAACATTCTATAGGGTGCTCTTCGCAGATTCGGGTATTTATTGTAAAAAAAAACAAAGCATGCAAACCAAAACTTGTAAATCTATACTTGTAAGACTATAATAGCATTAGGTTGGGATAAAGATATAATATTGCTATTAACGTTAATTAGGATAAGGTTATGATTTGCGAATCTATTTGATATACGTATTTTTAAAAAAATTGAAATGGTATTTAGGAAAAAATAAATATTTTCCTCTGGTAGCCGCCATATTAAATAATTAGTTGTGATAAAAAAACGATGTGTTCTGTTACCCCAAAAAACCCGAGAAAGATTTTTAGTCTAATCAGACCGTAAATGGCACCATTTATCAACAATATTGTAGCCGTCACTTAGAATATTTGATTTGACAAATAAATCAAGTGCCATCTTAGAGCCGCCATCTTGAATATTTATATCGACAAAAAATCGTTTTATGCGATCCCAAAATTCACCGATTTTAAGTAGAGACGGACCATAAATGGCAAAAATGTCTGTGATCTTGAATATTAATTTTGACAAAAACTTCTTGATCTGGTTCCAAAAATTCCGAGATAGAGATTTTGTGACGCTTGGGACTATAAATGGCTAGATTTATTCACCATTTTAAATATTCATCAGTATTTTTTTGTAGCAACTTTACAGACGGAATATGAAACATCTCAAAATATATTGTAAAAATAGGCAATTAAGTGCATCTATTCTTGTACAACGACGTTTCGGCAGAGTAACATATTCCATCTTCAGGATCTTCTTCTCCAAGTTTATCCAAAAGGACTGTTAAAGTTCGTTTCAGTTTCATGTTCAAAGAATTATCTAAGTACCTTGAAATATTATTTTTTTGACAGAAATTGTATTTTTGTTTCCGTGGCCTCCTAGATGAGCAAGTGTTTTCCAACAATTGTTGCTTAATGTACTAAATCAAATCGAGAGATCTACGTAAGTTTGTAATATATTTGGTGGCGATGTTGTATTCACAGCTAATTTTAATAACATCACCCCTTATTTATGGCCCTGACTACACCGAATACATTTTTTTTGAAACGCTGTTTTTTAGAAGGATGAGTACCGAAGGTTAATTTCTAGACTTTCTAGGTCCAAGCAAATGCAGCTTGCTCCCTCGTCCCATGCGTGCGGAACGCCACGGACTCAGGCGAAATGGTAAGGTGTTTCGTTGGAGGACTAGAACTGATCGTTAATCTACTAAAATCACCCGACAAGCACGTTTTGGCATGCGTTTGCGCGGCCATTTCTGAAATAGCTAAAGACATGGAAAATTTAGCTGTGATCACAGACCATGGAGCGGTATCCATGCTAGTCAACCTGGTGGATACCGAGGACGTGGGATTACGCGAGCATTTGGCTTCTGCTATAGGCCATTGCTGCGCATGGGGGTCAAACTGCAAAATGTTTGGAAGGTAGGTCCGGAAACCCCTCTTCAAAAACACACTATTTCTTGCTGCATCAGCTGCTTGTCATCTTTGCCTTATCGATTATCGATTGTATACAGCCAACAAATACCCATCTACTTGGACTGGTTTTGGACATAACTTTGGTTCTAGGTTGGGTGCCATCACGCCTCTAGTGCAGTATATGGCGGATGAGGATCCCAACGTTCACCGCACCACGGCCTTGGCCCTGTTCCACCTGTCCAAAAATCCGTTTAACTGTATTACGATGCACGAGAGCGGAGTAGTACCATTCCTTCTGAAAGCCGTTTCTTCTAAGGATTATAGCCTGCAAGAATCTGCTGCTGGCTGTCTAGCGAATATTAGGAAATTGGCTCTTGAAGCCGAGACTATTCACTTGGTGCGGAACAAGCCAGTGTGCAGCGAGGACGAAGAGGAAGGATAATTTTATGTTACTTTACTACTATTTTTATTGTATTATAATTATAAATATATTTTTTATTTAGGCTAAGTATTCATAGTTATTTACGTATTAAACCTTCGAACATAAAACAGATATACGAATACTGTCTTATTCAAATGTATGTGAATGCGTGGTTCAAGCATCTAGAAAAGGATGAGTGGGGAAAAGAGAGAACACAAATTAGTAAACAAAGCGTACCTGGATTTCGCCGAAATGAACGCTGAGATCCCTTTTCAAAAGGCTTTTTGCAAGCGTCGCACTTTTTCACCATTATTATCAAGGGATATTATAAACCACTAAAAAACTAAATTCGAACACTTCTCACAAATAACTACAGTTTGATGCCACACAAATATAACGACACATCTACTTCGAAGCATAAGCAACGTTGCCAGGTCTCAAATTAAATACAAGTAACAAAACAACTATGTGGAACAGGTTATGAAAACAAGAATTAATCTCTAGAACAAATTAATATCAGTGTCTGTTATTAAACATAAGAATCGAATGATCAATATGGATAGCAAAAAATCAACTTAAAGTTCATTTCTTAAAGTAGATCTGTGTACCTTTGTGAACATTTTTTAAACTGGCAACATGACACAAGGTTAAAGTGACTGATCAATAACATTGAATGTACGCTGTCACATGATGTAAATAAACATTCCAGTAGATGCTTGTGCCTCTAAATTTTCAACATTACTTGTCTATTCTATTAATGGTCGAAGTATTAAACCAATTCAATGATAATATTATACCGTGTGTCCCACCCAATGTAAACTACTGAGGTAGGAAGTTTTAAAACCTTCCCAATGTTCTTCAGCTCCAGCTATTAATAGAAAATACAGGATTTTGCATTTAAAACATAAGGGTGATCTTTTGCAAGCAACCCCCTAAGTTTCTTATTAAATTATATCTGTATTTTTTGCATTTCTGCATTTCTCAAATTCCATAAAGTTTGAGATTTTTCAGAAAATTGCCGTTTTGTCCCGTTTTGCATTTCCGGATTGCCTGGCATTGCCGGATTGCCTGATCCAAAATCGGATCCGCCAGGTAGATTTACATAAGAATATCTTTTTTTTGCATCTTAGACATTGCTCGTTTTCCGACCAAACGTATTATACTCCGTGACCACTACAACAAATCTGTCGAGGTCACATATGTTTTTCGTGAGACGGGTCCCATATATATGCGCCTAGTTTCAGCCGCATTTTCAGTACGTCAGTACTGTTAATTTCAGTACCATTTGATTTTTGGTTACAACCTACCCTATTAACCTAACTAACCGCAAATGTTTTGTGATAAATTAGCAAATATATTCAAAGGTGGCATATAAGTCGCTAAATTGCTCATCAGAAGCAGAGGCCATTTAAAGCATAAAAGATAGAAGAAGTAGAAGAACTGTCAAAGTGTCAAATTTCAAATAGTCCCTGTTTTTGTTTTTTCGAACTAAATAAAAAAAAATTAAAAATAAAAATTCGAAAAATATATAAAAATAGTCGTGGAAGTATTTGAAAATTTGTATAGTTACTAAAATACAATAACAATGAAGGACAATTAAGTAATAATTAAAAATATGTATATATATATATATATATATATATATATATATATATATATATATATATATATATATATATATATATATATATATATATATATATATATATATATATATATATATATATATATATATATATATATATATATATATATATTATATAAAGAAATATAAAAGGTTTTTAATGTTTTTATAAATAAAAGTTATTTTTTAATGACAATCGTTTACAACTCATTTGACATTTTTTATTGAATATTTTATAAGGATCATTTTCCTACCCTTACTTTTTGTCGTACAACAACGCGTTTAAAAGATATTGGCAGAAAAACAGCGCTGTGTCACTATTGGGGTGAAAATGAAGTGAAGCACACCACTGGGTGGTGGGAACTCTTTAGATATTTAAAGAACAATCGATCCGGAAAATGTAATTTGGTTATCATTTTTTCTTCTATTCTTCCTAATTTGCGCGTTACTATTATATAATTTTGTATATCTAAACGTGAGAAAATTTAATGAAATCAATTTATGAATAAATGAATTCGAAAACTCAAAAGTAACAGTCAGAAAAACATATTCCCGAAATAATTATACATTAAATAATAATTATAAATAATTATATCAGGAATAAAGAAAAAAATTGTTCAGGTATAAACTTTTACGATAGAAAAACAAATATTCTTTTGAAATGGTAATTAAAAAAATTATTTTTACTCTCCGAAGAAACATTTATGGGTACATACTTTGTTTTATTATATACTTCATTACTTCTTTCATAAATTACAAACATACTTCTTTCATAAATTTTCCACCAATACTCTTCCATGGAAATATTTGCCCCACCTCCCCCCATGAAAAAATCTCGGAAAAACCTACCCTAATTAAGGGGTAGGTATGAGTAACGAGTTGCCCTGGAATGTCGCTGTAGTAGGTAGTAGTTTTAAACAAATATGAACCCAAAAAGTGTTCCACATATCGTAGTAGGTATATAATAAAATTACGTTAGAAAACGGTCAGCAAGTTTTCCCTTGATAAAAGTGCTTAAAAAATATCATACCTTCATCAGCGCAAATTTCTGATCGTCGTCCAATAACAATTTCAATGGTGCCATTATAATTGCAACAGAGCTCCGTAATAACCCAAATTCAAATCAAACTATTGCACTAGACTATTTCAAAACACGCGACGTGAAATACCAACGACTACGGCAATAATTGTTATGATATAAATTTGTTGTTAAACTTATACTGGATTGCCTTGTGCTCGTGAGCATGTTAAACAAAATAAACGAATTCGTAGTGGGGAAAACGGGTAATGTGCGTTTGTATCATATATAATATATCTAGTTTGTATGCAGCATTCGGTATGCAACCGGTTCTACATACCTGTAGGAAACGTAACAATATAGTAGCACAGATTAGCAAGTAGTTTGTAATAATATAAATTACACCCAATCACTTTGCGGGTATCGGGGAATCGTCTTTCACGTAATCGAAAATTAAATTTGTGTAAACTGTGGGCCATTATCGGTCACAATCAAACACAATGTGTCATACCTATTTACTGCTGTCAGGGCAATAGGCTATTGTTCATGAATTAGTTGTGTTTGTTGTTTGTTTTATTGTTAAGTTTTCATGTCCAGCGACTAAAACTAAAATTATTTCTATATTATCAGTGCTGTAGACACACTGACTAAAAACCTCTAAGTAGAAATATAAATACTGACAAAAGTTGGTAGGTGAGTAAAAAAGCTCTATAGCTTGGCCTATTATACAACTATAATAATAATGCATTATAGAAATGTCTTAGAAAACGTGATAATATAGCTCAGTTAGACGTTAGTTAGTGTTAGTTATGCCTTGACTTTGGTAGGTAGTAATGTCTTGAATATACATCCTATTCCGCAAACAATGACATAAAGTATTTAGCAGGATGTTTCTTGGTATAAAAATGATTATCTTATCGAAATTAATGATATTTATCTGTTCAGTGAAATAAATTGGTCCAACATTTTACTTATAGTACGAGAATTTTTTTCTATTTTAAACGTTGAGACGTCAATAATAAATTATTGAGACCACCTGAAACTCATATATAGAAAATTTTTGTTAGTGTAACGCATAAAGGAAGATGAAACAATCTTCGGTAATTGTTTACTCTGCTGTTTTTTGCCGTTGTTCCAAATGTTTTGCATAAACAATAAGAAAACAAAAACTGCTATCGGGCATGTGCGACCATTCCAATCTTGCGCAATGCGGTCAAAAATATCACAAAAAATCGCAAAATTTGAATTTTTCTACAATTTAAAAAAAACGACGACCACTGCATTTGCGCAAGATTTTAATGGTCGAGCAGGCTCATAAGTGGGTTTCTTGTTGTCTATACTATGCAAAAAAAGAGGATCAACGGTAAACCAGGGAACCCATTTTTATCGTGCTGTAGACTAAAATTTGAAAATAACAGAGGATTCGCTCGCGGTTCGAGCAATGAAAGGGAGATTTTTTTGGAAAAAATATTGTTTTTAGTACTTATACACCTGTTCTAGTCTCTTTAGTTATGCATATCTATCTAAGGTCAATGGCAATCAATGCCCAAGAAATTCTTGGCTCCACATCATAGTCGTTCTCTCGCAAATATAAATTGAAAAAAGCCCAATGAAAAACTGACTTGTCTGTCTAATGTTAGCTGTACGATAGGAAAAATATCGGCGGGCCTCGGGCACATGTGGATACCAGAACGACACGACACACGACGCATTACTGGGAGCGCCGCTTCTAGTGGGCCCGGGCCGCGATGCGAAACTCGTTGTCGGTCGGTATGGTCGTATGGTATGGTCACATAATTAGTCGTCTCCAGCTATTAATCTTCCCGTTTAACCGTTGTTGTATTGGTTCATTGCGTCTGTGGTTCATTGGTTCAGTTTTGACCTACGCTGCGCTGTGTGCTGTGTTGCACGATTTTGGATTAATTCGGAGTCATATACCGTGAAGGAATTCACTTTATTATCAAGGTGAGTAGCGGCAGTGATCTTTATAATGAACGAATGTTGTTTCAGTATCAAAACCTCAAAGCTGATGCGCTTACAATCCTAAAATTTGCCTAATGATAATTTTGACTAGGCAGTTAGTGAACATCTAAAAATATTTGTTGATATTTTCCTAATTACCGCGTGATGGGTGGAATAATAGTGGGCACTCAGGCAGGGCCAGTGGTGTAGGCAGAATTTTTATTAGGGGGTTTCCAAGAGGGTTGGAGAACTAAAATAACTAAGAACTAATGGAAAGTTTTGCCAAATTATATTTAACATTTTTAAATAATCAAAATTCTGACAGCACTTGCTTTCGCTGCACCGTGCAATGTGTAGTGTTGCCATAGATACTTATTTTTCGCAGATCTAGATCTATCGTATCTACCGAAATAAGTTTTTTCGAATTATGGGTATTGTACTTATAATTTATTTCGGGGGGGCTCGGGCTTCCCCCTGGCTACGCCACTGCTCAGGGCAGCCGAAAGATTGTAGGTAACTGAATTGGAGATAATACAGAAATGTTAGTTATAAGATACCTACAGTCAAACCGACGAGAGAAGCACTATGGGGACACAAGGTAGTGGAAAAAAATGTAGTACTTGATATACCTACATCGGGAAAATTTGACATTTGGCATGTTAGCTCAGATTTACGACCGGGAAACGCCGCCATTTTAGTAAAATGGCGACGAAAATCAGTTTTTTGGCATTATCTCCTTTTCGGTTGCTTCTAGGCAAAAAGTACCTATCACAAAAATTCTAGAGGACTAAATTCTTTGCAAGGTTTGCCTGAAATATTTTTTTGTTAAACAAATGGTTCTTGAGTTACCTATATTGATATCCCTTGTGTGGCATATCCCTTAAAAACACAAAAACGCGCCGTTTTCACAGGAAATGACACATATACAGTTTAAACTCTTTATAACGTCGTTCGTTATAACTAAAAACTCGCTATAACATAGAAATTTGTACAATTTCGTTGGTTTACCTCAAAACCCATACATTAATACACTCTTTGGGCAATAGGGCAACAGCCATTCTCTATTACGAATAAATATGTTCTTATATTTAACAGTGTAATCGTATTAATATTATTGCAGTTTTTATAATCACCTTAGAAAAGGTTCGGAATAAATCTGAGGTGCCGAAATTTCTAGGATAGGCACCTGCCATCGCAAACAGCTGCCTTACTTTTGTTATTGTTATGTAATTATGTAAGGTAGATACTTATCTATTTAGAGATAAAGAAAAATCAAATTAAAAATTATTGTAATTAGTGAAATTTGGTTATTTTTCTTTCTTCCCTCCATATAACGAAAACTCTTTTTTACGAAATAAAATGCTCGGTCCCTTGAGATTCGTTATAAAGAGTTTACACTGTATTACTATTTACTAATTATTATTTTTGTAGATTTGTGCCGCGATTTTATTAAAATGGCTAACTATTTGCTTTTAAACCCTATTTTACTCTATAAAAACCTGTCGGAAGCTGCATAATTTTGGAAAAGATTGCGGCTCGAGCCCTCGTTGGAGGTGGGGACCATCTTAAAAAGGGAGGGCCTTTCCACCCCTTTAAGTAATAATACTTAACATCCGGAGTAAAGGATCTGCCAATCACACGGGATCTACTTTACCCTGTGCATGATTTAAGAAAACTCTAAGCTAACGACATCTGGTTACAAAGCAAGAACAACTAATAATACATTTTATAATACATGTATATGGATATGGATACATTTACGATTTATTTACATGGGTAATATCTACTACTACACTATACTATACTACTATTTACATGGGTTATCTACATATATGAAGCGAAAATCCCACTTAAAAAATTCTTCTAGGGCTACTTAGTTCCTTATTTCTCAAGACAATATAATTATGCTATTCTGAAGTAGTCTTTCCGTATCAATTAGTATCAATTAGCTGCTCCGTACGTTTTATGTAATTACTATTCTAATATTATTTTCTGGGGTAATGTTTTGCTGTTTGACTCTTAATTTATTATGGGGCTAATTACTGAATATATTACTACCGGAAAGCATCATCAAGTGACTCGTCTAACTGCAAAAATGGCCTAAATAATAATTTATTATTTTACTATCGGCTGTTTTATGATTCATGCAGCCCGTGATTTTATGAAGATAATTAATTAATAGAATAGAATAAGTCTAAACGCATTTTTTGGGTCTATGTTATACTTCCCGACAAAATTACAGGCCTGGACTGGATTTTGTTATAATCTGGTAGTCAAGGCAATAAATATTTCCCTAGGGAAATTATCGAATATAGCCCATTGTTAAGGGAAAATATCCATGAAATCGAGATTTCATTGGTTGTCAATAAGAAAATGCGTTTTTGTTATTGGTACACTTTAATTATGTGACAGATGAAGGCGATTATCACTAAAAGTATTCTTATAGAAAATAAAACTACATGTAGCGACCACCGCAGACTGAAAATACTACCAACTTAGGGGCGAGTTGGGTATGTATCTAATTAAACAGGGGTTTAACTATCCGTTGCAAAAAATTACCGAAAACCGTAGGCAAATAACAAAAAGGCCAAGTACAAGACTAACTACTAAGGTAAAATAATTAAAATATTTTTAAAACTGATTAGTTTCATAACTGATTTATTCATCGAATTGTTCGTGTTAATTTTTCATACGCGTTACGCGTATAATATCGCGCGTAAGTCACTGGCCTGTGTTTAAATCCGTCCAATTTAGAAAACAGGCGTTGAGTTAAAGGTATCATATTCTTTGAAACTTTCGCTCAACAGGACATACGAAACCTCGTTATTTCCATTAAACGATTTTTAAAACATCAACAATTTTATCGACAGTTTATTTTCGATGAAGTAATAAATCTTTTAACGACAGTACCTCATCAAAATATATTTTTCAATAGTCGGCAGTGGGCTAAAATCAAATGTTGCCCATTTGCTTTTAATTAACGGGAGTGGCCTGTTAATTAGTTTAGAAATTTCCTTTTTATTATCTATTAAGTAAGACACCTATTTTCTATAGCTATATTATTATTATTATAAACTGTCATTCTCCCACACCAAGCTGTATTTTGTATAGACTAAATCATGTCGATCATAAGCTCAATAACTCAGCTTTTTGGTAACCAGATAATGATCAGAGTGGGAGACGTAATATCAAAGGTATAGCTTACCGTAGCGTAGAGCACATAAATGTTATAGAAAACGGGTTTAAAATCGATTTTTCCTGATACCTGTCAAACACTTAATCGCAACACGGTCTCTATCTAACCTCATACTAATGTCGAACTGACAAATGCGCTAGTAGTGGCGGCGGCCACGGCAGTACCACGCAGTACCGCCAACTACTAAATAATGGACGTGCGTACTCTTAGGAAAAGCGTACTCTGCTCCTACCTTAATGGGTCGGTGTCTGCACCTAGAACGTAAAAGTAATCGGTTCCTTTGGCTTTGGAATCAATCACGTTTAATGGAATTCTAGTACAGCCTATTATTTTTTTATCATATATACAGTCACCATAGGAAACTTGGAATAATAAATACTTGGAAGTTTACTTGGAGTATTTTTACGAGACACCGCGTTTATACAAAGTAGGAAATGTATATATAAGAGTACAAAATAGGTATGTGCGGTAAAGGTGCGGATTTCACAGAGTACCTATTGCTTATAAAATATCTAATTTAAGATGATTGTTAGATTAATAACAGCTGTTATGAACACCTGGCTCTAATTTGCTAACATCTGGGAATGAGAATCGTGTATTTCCTCCATAATTTCTGTCAAAATTTTGATCCTATTGGCATGATGCAATGCATATTGTATAGGGAGGTAGGCAACGCCATAGCTGTAGGGGGCCAAAGGGACCTGTGCCAGGGGCGCAATCGGCGGCGTGTGTCGCGAGGCGAACAGAGTATAATGTGGTATCAGTTTTGTTTAAGAAATCTTCATTCGAACTGTTTTTATAGTTTGTAACATAGAAATATGAGACATAAAAACCCGAACAAAAGAGCCTCATTATATCGATCTCTTAACACCTGCTAGCGCATTTTTAACAGCGTTGTCAAGTATAACCGATTTCGAGGAATTTAAGGAAAAGCAAATGATTTTATATACTATATACATCCCCCATCACATTATGACATTATCATGTAGTATAACAAAATATTGATCACACTATATACATTTCGTCATATCATAAAACAATTGGATGGTGAATGTGATGCAGAATAAGATGTTTCCCATTCAAATATTACTGATCCATTTTACACGTTCCTCGGCCGTGTCACATCGGCATCATTGGCATTCATTCGTATGCCAGCTGTGCTAATACCATCGAACGTTTTGGGGTAAAGTAGGTACAACAATAGTTTTTGAAATAGAAGTAAGATAGTTATTTTTTAATTTATTGTATTATTTTGATGGTGTTTTGTGTTAAAATTGAGTATTATAATTATAATTGAATAATTAATGAGTAAATGAAATTAGTATTCGATCAGAACATAACTTGTTGAATGAAAGCGCCTATAGTGACGATTTTAGCTTGCTGTAAGAAAAGTTATACTGCACCGATCTCGCATTGCGGCAATTGTGGGTATCCTTTGAAAAAATTTTATGTTTCATATTTCGATGTTACAAACAGTACATGTGTAGATATATCATTAAACAAATATGGAATAATAAATAACGTGACTGAATAATTTCAATGGCCTTAAATATTTTTAGGGCTGTTTGCGAAAAAATTATTAGGGTCGCAAAATTGCACTCGTGCCCCGGGCGCAAAAAGTACTACCTACAGCACCGTAGGTAGGTAGATCTGCTATAAGCAAAAATTCTAAGCAATTCCAGTCTACCTCGTGTTCAACGTACACCTATATATAGACATATATACCTAGTAGGTATAGTTGTTTTCAGGTATGAGTCGACCTTCATGCTCAAATCAATTATTTCATCTGAATACAATACCCTAATATCACTATGATAATAGCATAGACGTCGTCAGGGGGCAGAGGGCAGCTGTCCCCCTAGAGGCTAGAATCCTGGACAAATTTACTGATTTCCTATCGTTTCTAGCGTCGTTTTTAGCGTCGTTTTCCCGTCGAAGTGTTTTATTTTATAATTTATTTGTATTTTTTATCAATACTGCTTTATGATTATATATAATTTACTGTCTTTTTTCTTACCTGTGAGTTTACGTTGCCAAATCCCGGAGCATTATTTCAGCACATCAATAAATATAATTGGAATAAATATAATTTATTTATTCCAATTTATTTATACACTGAGTAAAATGTAAATAAATAAATATTATTTTTATTTCAAAAAAAGTTCTCAAATCCAAAAAATTATTTTTGTAAGTTTATATTTTTGTTCAAATGGATTTTTCCTTGAATTTTGAATTGGAAGTACCTGCCAGGAAAGCGCGTGGCCATTAAAATTTACATTATTTTTGCCTGCAGCGCTATAAAATTTTCAGCTACCCCCCCCCCCCCATAGCTTGAAAGCTGACGACGGCCTTGGATAATAGGTTCCATATATTGGATATACAATGTATGTACTTTTTTATGAATTATAATTACTTACTAGAGTCTAATGGCGGAACTAAATAAATACTTAAATAGCTGAATGTATTCACTACAAATATCAGATATTATCCTATTTAATAATGCCTTTATTCCTTATAGTCCGGCGCATTAGAACCTACGACTTAATAAGAATTATGCACAAGCGGTTAAAAGCGGGTTTTCTTTTTTTTGGGGGGGCGAGAAACCTGATTATAACTGTCTCGAGCCCCTAAGGCCCATTGTACGTAGGCCATGATACATAGTACATAACCTTAAAAAAAAATTAAATCGGAAAAGCCAATGTATAGCCAATCCATTGATTTTCATGAAAATTTGGAATTAAGCTCATCTTACCCTTAACTTCAGAAGTGACACATGCCTGACTTGTGCTTTTCGTTTTAATGGGGAAAAAACTACCCCCTCGTGACAAAAATTGTAAAAATGCAGGTTTAAGCATTTTATGGAATCATATCTTATTTAATTACAGAATAAATCTTCTTTCATGTTCTCGAACAAGATTTACGTTGTATTCCAAATTTCCAACCCTTAAAAACCACCCCCCATGCCTAAATTAGTAAAAAAATAAACTAAAATATTGTACACATTTTCATATATATGATCAATTATTATGAAACCCCAAAATTATGTGGAATGGAAAAATTAATGATCCGAACTCAAACTCCCTGAAATTTAAAGCTAGAACGTCCATTCAACAACCATTTTATAGGTAATTTCAAGAACTATAAGATCATATACATTTCAATATGCCCAAACCCTTCATATTCAAAAGGTAACGGGTTAAAAGGCTCGGCAGCGGTGGTCCGCGCATTATAATGCAAACTTCTAATAGTTATATATTCGTTAATTTCTATCCAATATAAATAGAAATAGAAAATCAAAAATTTTTGTTTAGAAAAGACCTACATTTTTTACGTATCTTTTTTAGTTTTAGAGTTATTTGGAAAATAAAGTAGTTTTTTAAGAAACTTGAAAAATACGTTTTTTATTTTCGTCATATTTTTTTCGAACCCGGCCACACTTTTAGATTATATGAGTAATAGGTACTAAAATAAAGTAATTTATAAAGGGATAACGGTCAATAGTCAATATCCATTCTGGTGGGATTGCCTGTGGTTTTAGGGCTCATTTTTTGCTCGAACGACCCACCGTTTTTGCATCGTATCTCGCTTAGTTATAACGCAATATTAAAGTAACGTTTTAAAGGTCCTTCCAAGTACTACAAAAAAATTCTATAAGTTTCCCGAAAAATGCATAGTTTTCCGTTATTTAACGGTGAATACCTCAAACCAAGTTGTTGAAACTCCCTTTATTTTAGACCTAGCGCATTCATAAAAAAACAGTATCTTATTTGTTTTCTTATAAGCTTTATTTTTGGTAATTTTTGGAGAGAACTCGAGGATTTCCAGTTATTCGCCCAAAAACCGTCTAAAGACATGCATTTTTCAATCGTGAATAACTCAAAACATATGGGTATTTCGAAAAAACTTTATTAAATATTTTTTACTTAAAATTTATCCCTGTATCTATTTCAGTGAAAACATTTCCGCCCCCGAGAAGGGGTGGCATCCACCCTCAGGGTAAAAAAAGTGCCTGATCCGATGGGCTCCCGTTCTGAATATGGTCCTTAGGCCCAACACCAGAAAATTTACTGGATTTTGTTTACAAACATTGCGTCCCCCTCTTACAGATTTCTGTTCATTATACGGACAAACAATACTCTACTATGGACTATGGGTTATTGTTATTCGTGTATTTTTCCTATGCCCTGGCATCTATTTCTCCCGAAATACCTACTTTAGCCGGATTTTTCTATTATAATGACGACGTGTTCTTGACTATCCGTTGTTTTGGATTTATATCAACGACTTATGGTTGTGGATATTGCATTAATTCTATGCGGGTGTGAGTGCTATTTAGTCAGTTGTTAGTTATTACATAAAGCAGGGCTATAATAAGCGTTGGTACAATTTTTCTTAATTCTAGGTTAGTGGTGTGTGTCTTTTGTGGTTATATTTTATTATTTTCTGTCTGATGCTTCTTATTGTTAGCTGTTGGACTATGGGTATTGACGTTACTTATCTTTATATTTTTGATCTGAGGCATTTAGGTGTAAATCGATCACAGTTTATGTATAAACTGTGGTGTCATTGACAGATGGCGTTCAACAAAATGCGTTGTCATCGTCAGTAGCGGCTTTAGACGCCCCCCGAAAGGACATGGCAGATTCCAGATTACTACTATTATGTACTTTGATATGAACATATATTGGGTATATATACTATATATGCTTTTTGTAGTTCTTATTTATTTTTTTGTCCACTATTTTCCGCAGCATATAAATCCTACGAACAGTTTTATATGTTTGGCTATCCACATATTTTTTATTGCATTATCCATATCCACCATGCGCTGCGCACAGTTTGTATGTTTTATATCCTGTGCTATTCCATTGCACCACTGCACCACCGCGGGGCGTCGCGTCGCTCTCTACTACATTGCCACTGTTATGCATTGTGCACTATCCTGAACGTTTGTTCTATGTATTGTGAAATATTACTTTTTATGTTATCACTTATTTAAAGGACTTAAATAAATGCTATAGGTTCCTACTTACTTTCTGACGGC
Source organism: Tetropium fuscum (assembly GCA_964058915.1). NCBI lineage: Eukaryota > Metazoa > Arthropoda > Insecta > Coleoptera > Cerambycidae > Tetropium > Tetropium fuscum. The sequence continues at coordinate 160,714 of CAXKVY010000131.1, forward strand.
ATTTCTTTTTTACCCGGTTTATTTATTTTTTTTTATTTGTAATGTTTAGAAAAATATATAAAACATTTAATTTTATTTCAATAAACTTATTCGTAATAGGTATATAATATAGTTTTTTTTTCTATTTGAAAAAGGTATGGGAGTTCCAAAAATTTTTCTTGTGAAAGTCGGTATTTTGGTATAAATGGATTTTGATATTCTGAAAAGCCAGGAAAACGCGTGACCTTGAAAAATTTCCAAATTTTTGCCTGCGGCGCTATTCGGGTCTCACGAGTCATATCTAATATCCTGGCAGTAATGCTCGGACCCCGCCTCATAATGAAATCCTACCTACGTCACTGTATAATTATCTACTCAATGAAACCTCCCACTTCTGAATTTTTCAAATGTTGCGCCTCCCCTCCCCCCAAAACTAAATCCTAAAGCCGCCACTGGTGGTCAGTGTTTTACATGAAATATTGAAATGCTATATAAATATTATAAATATAAACTCTACTAAAGTAGTATACCTATATTTTGCATTTTTGTTACAGATATAGACCTGTGCAGATGTGCCATGACACAAGATAATGTCCCTACTAGTGACTATAATATAGGCGTTGATCTTGCTGAGATAATCAGGACGGAAAATTGCAGCAAATTAAAGCTAGTCAACTTCACACGCTAAAATTCTTCAAAAGGAAAAGGTAGAGGCCTAACAGCTTTAAATTATTGTAAAATGTAAATTATTGCATTTATCCTAGCTATGGAAAATATTTGCAGCTATATATTTATATCTTACGAATAATTATTTGTACGAATCAAAAATAGAAAAACGACTTTTCTTATGTTGCCATAAATTCATAAAAATGCAATTTGGCACAACTACCGTGGTATTGTAATCATTTTTTATTTGGTATGCCCTCGGTGTCCACCTGCTGCATATCATAAAATATAATATGTAGTGGCGTCAATACTCGATGTGGATCTTTTATACTTATTCCTACTCCTTAAAATAGAACTTGCATTAAATCACGACATAAGTATAAGTAGTACCGAGACCGGGTCTTGTTTCATGAATAATTGTAAACCACGTGACTTCCTGCAAGTTTTCTGTGCAAGTTTGTAACCAACAATACACAATGGCAGAACTACTGTTGTTCAATGAACTGTATACTACGGTAGTACCTATATAGTTCATTGCGGTTATTATATGAATTTATCTTTACTTTTCCATATAAATTAGTATACCTACAGATTAAGAATTTGTGATTGGGCACAATGCGAACAGTCAACAGAATGAGAAAATCATCATTTAATCTGAAATTTTTGTGTCACATTTATCAAATCCTTCATTTCATACTTACTCACCATAGACCATAGGGTACACAGCAGCACAGAGATACTGGCTCTCTCTTCTGTGACAGCAGGTTTACTTATCAAATTAATTAAAGAATGAACGACTTTCAAACATAGAAAATATATATACATGACCGACAACAGCGCTGTTCTGTCTGATCTGCAAAAGTTAAACACACACCACAAACACTCAAATAGCTGAAAAGCTTCCGCTTATTTTGTACTGTACACGGACTACATTAATTTGTCTACGTAAAGAAATGAAGGAAACTCCGTTATTATTAATTATTGCATAAATACCGAGTACATGAGGATGTTTTTTTTTCAGAGCTACAGCGATATGGTCATTACATCGCGTCTAATCAAATTATTTCATATTACCTATGTACAAGTAAACCGTTTTAATCGTGTTTCGTGGCAGTAATACGACAAAACACAGATGTTTTGTGGTAACAAGTGGTTGTTTTCTCAGATCAAAGTATATTGTTGATCTGAGGCTGTTTTTGTTTGCTTCCCTTTACGTTGTTTTGTGCTTATATACCCTTTTCCAGGGGATGTTTTGTCGATTTGTGTTGTGCTTTTACATTCCACTCTTCCACGACTACTGTTGTTAATTGTTAAATTATTATCAATATTACCCGTTAATATTTAATTGGCCGTCTAGCTCGTGGCAGAGAAAAAATATATGGCTGAAATGGTAAATTATATGTTCTTGTTAGTGTTAGATAATAATTAGGTATGTGGTGTAGTAGTTTTTATATGGTGCCACTTCTATTTTGTTTTGAATTTTGCAGTTTTAGAACTAACTAGGTACCTACTTAGGATAACAAGAACAAGTTTTGTAGTTATAAGTAGGTACAGTATTATTATAAGGTTATCGTGAATTCACTACATTCTTTAGATTGTAACTAAAAAAATTATAGATAATAAAATATAAATGTGTGTACTTACGCCCGTCGGTCGGTCTAAATTAAGTTCAAAGACTGTTTTCAATAAAATACTTAAAGCTTAAATCAGGTACTAACAGACTTATAATCAAATGTTTACACTACATTTATGTTTATAGCACTTCAGTAGTGTTTATTTACATATGGGTTAATTGAAGATTATGCTGCTTTTATTAGTTTATTGAGCGGTAGTTTTTCAATTCAGCAATGTATTTAGTTTTATGAGATGTTCAAATTGGAATAAACGATTTATTTGTTTTTAGGGTTTGTCAAACTCATGTCTGTGTGGAGTAGCAGTACTGTTGGCCTAGATTTAGGCAAAACACTATCAAAGAACGGCATTGATCACTACCCTAGCATCTTATTTAACAGAACAAATCACAGTATTAAGGTAAAACAGCAAAATTATGAATTTATTTTTTGCCAGTATGTGTTTTTTTTGTATATGTAGATAATTATATTAAATATAAATTCTGTATGGATGTGGTCACAGTAAATCATTAATTTAATTAGGTACCTACATGCCATTTAATACAAGGATATGTTTGCTTTGATATAATCACATGTAAAAATAATCATGTATAATTTATTTTAATTTTGTGGATTGAGCCCCCAATAATTTTAAATTGGATATAATTATATGACACTAAATAAACATAACCTTGATATTTTTTTGTTCTTGTCTAATGCTTTTTGACTGGAAAACTATAGGTTAACTAGTGATTTGCTATTACACAGTATGTAGGTACCTACCTTCCATAAAAATAATAATAATTGTTTTTTATATTTTTATAATATGCTTTATTTTTCATATATACAGTGCGTTAGAAAAGTAACGTATAAATTCAATATTTCGTAAGACTAACTTATCTATCTAAAATCTTCGGACACATCGATTTTTATTATTAATTCCGCTTATTTCGATGTAATATACAATAAGATGGCTCTTTAAGTGTTCCAGATGTGACGTCAGCGATAATTTTTTTTAAATGGCAGCAGAATATTTTTCCCGCAGATTCTTGTAGACGAGCTCTTTATGAGTTCGGCATTATAGCACAGTTTATATTTATTTTGAGAAACAGAGGTTTTTATATTTATTTTGAGAAACAGAGGTTTAAACTCTGTCTCTCAAAATAAATATAAAGTGTGCTATAATGCCAAACTCAGAAAGAGCTAGTCTACAAGAATCTGCCTGAAAAATATATTGTTATTTCAAAATATTATCGATGACGGCACATCCGGAACACCTAGAGTGCCATCTTATTGTATATTACATCAAAATAAGCAGAATTAACAATAAAAATCAACATTTCCGAGGATTTTAGACACATGTCTTGAGAAATATTGAATTTATCAGTTACTTTTCTAACACACTGCATAATATTTTGAACAGTTAATTAAAATATTGTTAGGCTACAAATAAAAAAATATTTTATAGTGTCAGAAGATGTCACATTCAGAAAACGCCCTCCAAACACCGCGTTACCTTTCGTGGCGCAAGCTGCACTTGTCCAGGGCGAAACTGAAAGCATCAAGTAAGACCTCCGCATTACTCTCAGGATTCGCTATGGTAGCGATGGTAGAGCTCCAGATTACGAACGAGAAGGATATCCCCAGTGCCGTGCTGGTAGCGTTTGCTATTATAACCACGCTATTAGTCGCAGTGCATATGTTGGCATTGATGATAAGTACGTGTATTTTGCCCAATGTCGAAGCGATCTGCAGCCTAGACTCTATACACTTAGTGGAAGAATCGCCGCATGAACGTCTGCATTGGTATATAGAAACAGCATGGGCATTCTCTACACTTGTTGGACTGTTATTGTTCCTCGCTGAGATTGCGATACTTTGTTGGGTTAAATTTATCTCTATTAATGAGACCGCTGCGTGGTCGGGCAGCGTCATACTCGTACCAATCTTATTCGTCTTTCTGGCATTCGCTATACATTTTTACAGGTCTCTTGTAGCGCACAAGTACGAAACGACCCTCTCGGGCATACGCGAATTGGAGCTGCTGAAGGAGAAAATCGAACAAGGTGACATTGACACTCATGACAATGGCATCGGTGAGTTAATACAGGGGATACACGTCGTCTAGTATTTGTTATGAAGCTATAAAGTAGCATTGCTAATATAATTTCTATACTTACAGAATCAAGGTGCTCGTCTTATTTAATTAAGACATTTTTTTTGAAAATCTTAAAACGTTCAATCAAATGATTTGTATGAATGAAGTATTGTTTAATATGTACATATACCTAGTAGGCTGTAGCAAAAACAAATGCTAATATTTGGCAATTGTTTTTTAGTACTTATACCTACTTAATTTGTTCCGTTGTATAAACGACTGATTTCGTTGCAAATTGAAGACAAAATTGATAATCTGCATTGAAACTTGCATTATCGTTTTATTCAATGCTGCGTAAGTGTACTTACTCTACTACTCAATTGTTGCAGTATTCATTGTCTGCCACAACAATGTTGATTTTGATATAATGCCTTTTGGGACTTTGATACTTAATATTTACATGTTATTCATTTTTAGCTTTTGATATGTTTTATGCATAATTCGATTTGTATGACATATGGCATTACTTAACTTTTTACTTACTTATGTACATTAGATACGTTATTTCTTTTCTTGATTGTGCTAGTGATTGAAAAATTACGTACATTAATATTTTCCGGAAAAGTATGTAGACTGATAAATTATGTTGTGAAAAATGTTTATATGGCTTTAAGTACATTTGGAATCAAGGGCGTCACTAGCTTTCAAGCTCGGGGGGGGGGGCAGCTCAAAATGTTAGAGCACCTCAGGGAAAAATGAAAATTTTTTAAGGTCACGCTTCTCTGGTACTTCAAGGAAAAATTCATTTACAAATAAACTTTCATAAAAATTATTTTTTGAATTTGAGAACTTTTGAAATAAAAATAATATTTTTTCACAAATTACTCAATGTATAAATTTATTTGAATAAATAAATTATATTAAACGACGCTAGAAACGACGGGAAATCAGTAAATTTGTCCGCCCTGCCCCCCCTGACTACGCCCATGTTTGTAATGAGACTTTTTCTATGGCGTTTTCATAAGTAGGATACAGCTTACAGTAAATATTGCATATACTTCACTTGTTTCCTGTACCTACTCTAGTATTTTAGTGTTGATATGTTTAACCATTATAATCAATAATTATTGGGCTGTGCGTCATTCGTAAGTTCGCTAGAATATGTAGTGAGTTTATGGTGAAATTTTATATAGTTTAATTAATTAGGTTGGTCAGATTAAAATAAGTTTTATATATATTTATAGTAAATTGTTATTTTTCTCCAAGTTGCCTTTCCTGCATTACATTTTATTTGTATATATGTTGGATAATATATTTCAAATGCAGCGTAAGTATTTGTTAAGCAAGTTAATTGTGTCTTGGAGAAAAAACATGAAGCATGTACAATTAGCGAATTAGCAATGCATTATCGTAGGCATTATGCGGAAAGTGAGGTTATCTTATTTTCCCTACAGAAGATGTGAGACAGGCATAGTATCAGTTAAATTGGCCTCTTGTTTAAACACTTAACCATATTCCTAGTAAAATGGAACAGTATGTTGTGTGTTTTACTTTTATTAACAATTGAAGGGTTACTATCATTAGTCATTTACAGTAAGCTAGCTTCACAGTTGTTTGGATGTACAAAGTACAAATGTCTGTGGGCATGTATTGAGTTTCGCTATTGAATTTTATAGTTAATAGTAAATGCTCATAAACTTTATCGTCTTTTATAAGCAAATTTTCTTATTTTCATAAAACTTACTATCTATGTCTAGTATATATGCACACTAAAGCTTATTTCCAAGGTGGAAGATGATTGATAAAACCGATTGTTACCTAAACCACTGAAAAATACCTATATTCTGTAACCCATGATCCTTTGTACTTTGTTTTTATTTACATGTTACGAATCTCAATTTTTATAGATAATATATACATATATTTTTATTTTTACTTGCACGTTTATGCAACAGGGGTAGAAGACATAAGTAAATTTCTAATAATCTGTGATTATGTTAGATTATATAATTTTATAAAACCACGTCATTAAAACAATAAAGATATATTTTTTAACAAGTGCATTTTTTTTCCGCTACGAAAGCAGCGATATGGAGTAGTCTGTGTCTGCATCGAAGAAGGACAGACAAGGTTCATTCAGACCCGAGAGGGCTCTCCATTCTTGCATCTTGCAGATCTCGTCCACATTGATGACACAATTCTAGAAAATGTTTCAGATTTAACGTTGCTAGTTCTTCCAAGAATTATTTCCAAATTCAATTGACAAAATTATTCTGAGCTTTAGGAGAGCAGTGCAGTAATGTGTGTCAGTTATGCGTTTTTATGTATTTCAAATACATAAGTATGAAACTGTTATGAGGAGTAAGTACAGATAGGTCAACAAAAATGTATTAATCGAAATTAAAAATGGTTTTAAAATACTTGCTCGACTAATAGTATATAGAATTGAATACAATGTTTCACTTTGCCTCCGATTTTTAATGATAAACATTTTCTATTTTTGCATCAAAAAAAATTTAAATCTTTTGTATGTGTGAACTGGGCTTAATGACTGTGATTGTCAAGTGATCATCTATGGTCTCTGCGTCATTGTGTAAACCGGGCTTTTTGTCCTTGACTGAGTTCACAGAACTGAGTTTTATTGTTTGAGCTGTTATCACAGTTATGGTCATGCCACAGTTTATAGCCAACAGCCAAAGGATTCCTTTAAGCTATAAAATAAACTGTGGTCATGCTGTCAATTCTCACTTATCACAGTCAATAGAGAAGTATTAAAATTGGAGGGAAATGTTTTATTAAAAGCTTAAATGTGTTAAAATCCGCCTTCTAAAGTGCCCAGAGTCCAATGAATTAACACAATTCAATTAAATTTTTAACTGAAACCCATTGTGCCCAGAGTCCAATGAATTAACATAATTCAATTAAATTCTAGAAACCCCATTCTAAATCAATGCATGTTAAAAATGTCTATTTTGACAATTATTTACTTACCAATCTAGAACGGTGGGTAAGTGTTACTTACCGTTTTGGTAGGCCAGTAAGCGCATCCTACTGTCGTAGAAATAATCACAGACAACAAAGGCGGTAAGTGAACAAAAAAGTCCCTAACACAAGAACCCATTATTGGTGATACTAAATTTCAATTGAATTTGGAAACCATTTTTGGAGTTTATTCGAGAAACGCAGAGGTTATTAAATTAAATTTTTCTCAGCAAAACAAGTTAAAATACAAAATCAATTAGAGAATAAAATGCACTTACAGTTGGTATTGGATATGCCGATGGATCAACAGCAGTCTGCCTAAACGGCACATCATAAATTATACTATAGGTGCAAAAGTCTTCAGACCATATACCTTCTTGTATCTGACCACTTACTAGGAAGAAAAATCTGCCTTTGCCATGCTTCATATCAGCATACCAAGCACCTTCATATCTGTTTCCATCGGCCCTTACGAAAAGCCCTACAAGAAAATTCTTTAAACCACAAACTCACTAAACTATTACCCACCCAAGCCCTGACGAACGTCCTTCACCCAATCCCCATCGTAGAAGGACTTATCAGCATACCACATCTGCCCATGACCGTGCCGTTTACTACGCTTCCAGTTGCCAAGGTAATAACTGCCGTCTTTGTACACCCTCAGACCGTAACCCTCCATATAGCCAGCTTTCCATTCCCCCCGATAGGCCAAAGTGTAGACATTGATATCCGGAATTTTATAAGCCCAAACTCCAAACCCATCCCGATAACTTCTTTTGAAATCACCCTCATATAGTTCGCCTTTTATGGCAAATAAGATGCCTTTGCCTTAAAAAGATCAGATCATGTTGTATAGACTTAGAAGAACCGTTGGCGTCATTGGGCTGCTTAAATGGGTGATAGATAATCAATTTACAGTAGTATAACTAAGTTATAAACCGAGAGTCAAGGTAGGTATAACAAACATATTGTATACATTTTTAGTACCTATTTTACTATAGAACATAAATATATTTACCAGCTTTGTGGTTGGTTTGCCACTCTCCTTTGTATTTGTCTCCAACGGTATTGAATATCATATGCCTTAATCCATCCTTATATGCTAGTCTTTCCAGTCTCCGTGAACGGGGCAGCGACGTCTTATTTTTTTTGTAGAATGGCATTATTAGAAATAAAATCGATACCACCCCGAATTTTAAAATAGTTACATATTAAATCAATTAAGGGTTAACCAAACTAGGTACCTATTTCTACAATTTCCTGAATCAATACTAAATTTCTTCACATAGATTAGGCTAAAAAGCACCTGAAACGTCACTTTGTCAGCGTCCCCATGTATTTAAGAAAAAATATCGTAGACAGCATATGCCATTATTTATCTTCTGTCTTGAGTACTCAAACGCTCTTTTACATTTTAAACTCCTTTAAAAGTATTGGCAGAGGTATTGGCGCCCTATTTCAAGTTGGGATTTGAAACAACCATGCGTATGCGTGTTCATTCGTTGATTTTACGCAATCGCAGTAGAATCTTGTCAAGAAAACAAAAAATGGAATCCAGAAGACGAGGGAAAAGGAAAAGCCCTTCCCAAGACATAATTTTCGAAGTGAGTGACGATGACATGTCCCCTGAGCAATCGGAGAACGAGTGCAGTGAACCCCAGGCGAAAATTTTCAAAACAGACGAAAATAATTGCCAGTTAAGTTCGAGTGATAACTCTAACCTAGAAATTGACAAACAAATAGAGCTAGAAATTCCTATTAATCCGGAGGAAAGCCCGGAAAATTCCATTGATGTTACGGATTGTGTATCTGTATCAAACAATAGCAGTATAGAAAACTTTGCTTGTATCAGTGAGCTTATTGTAATTAATGATGTTAATATTTTGTCGGAAGATACGGAGCCTATAGTGAACTCTCCAGAGAACAGCGTTATAGATATTTCTGATGATAACTCCGTTTCCTTGAACGTCGTTGATGTGGAGACCGTAGAAGAAGGTGAAGTTATTGATGTAGGCAAACCTGAAAATGAAATAATAGTCGATTGTAGCCCATGTCCGGAAATTCAACAACAAGTTGAGGTTGAGTCAGAAGTTGTGGGATCTAACGCAGTTATAACAGTTGAAAATCCACCTGAAGTAGACACAACAGTCACTGAATTGAAGCCGTGTATATGTATTACATTCGGCAATAATGAAATGGCGGAATTGTATAAATTCAAGTTCTTAAAGTTCATACAGTCATTTGTAGAGCTAGAGGTAGAAAACTACGAAGGTTTGAGCATTAACGTACAGAGAGATTCAGTCTTAAATGCCAGTGAATGGGTTGTTTTAGATGACACCCTGTGCGTAAGTGAAGTTAAGGAACCCGTACATATAGAAACACCACTGCCATTACTAGAATCTCCGGAAAATGTAACTTCCAAGAAGAAGAAGAAAAAGAAAGCCAAGAAAGAGAAGGAGCTGTTCGTGTTGGATAGGAATCCTTCGCAAAAGGATAGTGGTGATCCTTATACTAAATATTGTACGAAATTTCAAATTGACACTGAAAAGCCGGCGACAGAAGACGACGTCGTCAGGGTGTCGGCACAAACTTGCTTTAACTGTGATAGTAATCACGCCATTAGGGATTGCCCGCTACCCAAGGATTTCGCTAAGATCAACGCCGCGAGGCAGAGGTTCAAGGCCCAAAAGCAAACATCGTAAGTGTTAATTTTTAAGTAATTTGTTGTCAAATAACTATTTTCAATATTGCATTATGATGTAAAATTACGTTTAGACGTTACCACTTGGAGGAGGATCAGAAATACGCCCATATAGTACCGGGGAAGATCTCCGACAAGTTACGGGAGGCTCTGGGTTTAAGAAGTCACCAGCTGCCTCCGTTCATTTACCAGATGCGATTGCTAGGCTACCCACCAGGTTGGCTGGAAGAAGCAAAGTTCGTTCATTCCAATCTAGCAATGTTCGATAGCGAAGGTAACGATGTACGAGCTTCTTTGAAGAAAAAACAAGGTTTGGACCCAAAGAAAATCATAGATTACCCTGGTTTTAATGTGTCTATGGAAACAGACGTTAGAGATGTATGTATAGTGTTTTTTAATCTGCTGTTGGTTATTGTTTGATTTTTTGTAGGAATACAGACAATATCGTGTCCCTCCGTTTTCTGAAGAGTTCGGTAAGCAGGCGATGGTAGATTTCTTTGAGCAGCAGTATGCAAAGCAGCAAGATGATCTTGAGACATATGATATGGACATAGATATTACGTCTGAAACAAATAAAGAACCAACCATGGTGACTAAGGACGATATAGTCATTGTGAATCCTTTGGTAAGTTTTTATTAGTAATTTATTGATATTAGTTGTCATACACGTGTTGGGCGCCATATAGTAATTAGTCATAATTAAGTTTAAAGGTGATTATAGTTCACTGGAAAGCGGTGATAATTTACGCAACATTACCTTACAGATAAGTGAGCTCAAGGAACTGGAATCCAACTTACCGTCCCCATCATTAACTGACTTAGAGAAGCAGAAAGAAAATTTGCTAGCGGCCCTTGAGGACAGCTCCCAAAGTTCGTGTCAAAAATCACTGGAAACCGCTTCCGTAGAGGAGCCTGAGAAACCGCCACAAGAGCCCCAAGCACCTGAAATGCACAAGGAGTCTGAAAAGCCCGAGGAGAGTGAAAATTCCTTGGGCGTCGATAATTCCGAGCCTACCAAGGTCCCATTGGATGAAACACTGGAAATTGACATAGAAAAAGCCGAAGACACGAGCATTTCCTATGCTTCGCCGCCATTAAACGACAGCGTTAACACTATTAAAACCAGCAGCTTTGGGACGCCGATCCTGAAGAGCAGCTCGCCATACTCACGCCTGCCCAATCCTGACAATTTCACAAAGGACGTCAGTCCGGTCATCAACTTCGAAAACCTGCCCAACTCGACGGGCAAATATGAGCAAATGACGGGGGTTTTGCAGAAAGTACGGAGTACTTTGAGAAACTTGTCAAACTGCAAATCATGATTACTTTTGTTTTATTCCATGTAAATAAATAAGTACAAATAAATTTTGTAAAAAGGGTTTTATGAGTAGACATAATGTACTAATTTGGAGTTAATAAAGGATATTATTGTATATTTATTTGTATGAGTGGCATTCAAAGTGCAAAATTTGATTTGAATGTTTAAAATCTAAGAGGTTCTTTAACCACCTAATATATGAAAAATGCTGGAAATAATGTAATTGACCGTATTAGTTAGAATAGTTATACCATGGTTCCGAAATATTGTGGAGTGATTTATACATAATATCACACCACCATCACAATTGAACGGTCTGCCTATTAGTGTGCAAATTTGTGTACATTCTATAGAAATGGTGCGCAGAACTCATTAGTAACGGGGTCTACCGCTAGGTGCGTCGCTATAGCAAATGCAACGTGTTTTCATTGGTGAGTTTTAGGCGGTTCTAAATTAAATGAAATTTCATTGATCAGAGGCAAAAACGCGGAATTTTAGTGGATATATTGACGCATGAGTTACGTCCCTGGACTCCCGGATACAGCAATGAACCCGAGTGCATTGACGCCCACCAATAATGCATAATAAACATTTTTCTATATTTCCTGATAGCAACATTTTTACTATTTAACATTCTTCAATTATTATAATCACTACTAATATAGTAACCTTTCTTTGAGCCGGAGACTCTGCTGTTTTTCTCATTTGTATTTTGTAAAATCTTTGTGTTTGGTTAATGATTCAACGAAAACAAATCATAACTGTGCATGTATGTTTCATGCATGTATGTTTTGGCGTGACAGTGGCGTTTCATTGTGTCTTATGTACGGTTGATTCGCAATATAAATTAATTATAATATTGTGTTATATGCCAGTGTTTAGTGTTTTTATGCGATGGAAGCGACGAATGCGAGTAGTAGTGGTTCTAAAACCAATAATTCCAATCGTAAGCGACCGAATTTGACAGGAGGAGAACTGAAAATGATCAAAAATGTATACGAAGGAATATTGGAACGGTATTCTGGAACCACTAAAACTGAGGCAGTTGATATATGCGCTTCGTTGACAAAAGTCTGTGTGAATAGTGTGTTTCGTGCAATTAAAGATGAGGAACCCATTGCAAAAAAGAAGAAAACGGAAACTCGTGGCAGTAAGAAAATTGTCGTCTACGAAGTTGTCAAATACGCAATTCGCCGGATTATCCAGGGTTTCTTTTTTAAAATTGAGATTCAGACACTGAAGATAGTTTCGCTTGCTATTTCTGACGATCAATCTTTACCCAAGTTATCTCGGAAAGTTCTTTTGATAACTATGCACGAGATGAATTTACGTCATATAAAACGAAATCATTTTTATAAGGATACTCTACAGGACTCAAAGCACCATCTGGAAGAGGACGACGGCTGATAATTACGCATATCGGAAGTGCATCAGGATTTCTGGAAAATGTTTTAAATGTGTTTGAATCGCGGCGAACAGATTACCATGAAGATATGACAAGCGAAGTCTAAAACGAAGATAAAAAAAACGTATAGAGTATACTTATCACACATTTTTAGAACCATCTAATAACAGTATTTTTCTTAAGATAATAAAAAAAACCATCACAAGTACACTTAAAAACAATGTTAATAACTTGGATATTTCATTTCATTTTTATAAATTCTGCCCCCTCTAAAATGATACGCCTATGGAATTTCGTCCCTCATGTCCCTGGGCCGTTCATATGCTGGTGATGAATCACTCCACACTATTTTGGAACCAGGGTATAGGTTAGGAAAATCCGGGCGCGAAATTTGAAATGGGTTCCTAAATACAATTCAACAAATTTGACTGCCATGTATTTTTTATGGGAGATTCAAAAGAGTAATTTTCAGACGGGAATTTCTCGGGTTATGGGCATTACTTAGTATTTAAACCTATTATACGTCAAATTTTATACATATTTCTCTGCAATTCAATTCATGTGGTAAAAGCACAGAAGTAGGAACTTATCTTTCTTCTGTGTAAAATGCACAACCGACGTTGCGTCTGATTGGTCAGTGGGCGTGTTGTAATTCAAAGAATGGTTTTAGAATGGTACGTGTTACTTACCGTTTTGTTAGCCTTTGCCGGCAGTAAGCACATCCTACTGTCATAGAAACAAACACGATAAGTGAACCTGTACTTGATCTATGAATAAGTGAACAAAAAAAGCTTGATCGTGCAGTCAAATTAATATAAAATATAGTTTAGGCTAATATGCCGATTTAGTTGAATTTACATTTTTTGCTTGCATTTTGGAAATGAAATATTTATAACAATTGATATCATGCACCCCACGCGTTTTTACAATAAAATAATTTTTTTGTCAATCACTTTATTCTTATTTGAAACTTAGTAAAAAGCATTCAATTATATTGAGTTGAAATTGAGTTAAACAATATTTTTTACTTTTTATTTCGGTTTCCCTAGAGCGTTTTTAAAATTTTTTTTTAAACTATAATTTATTTTTGACTTTTGTTACTACGTGTTTTATGATTTTTTTTACTTTTTAGGTCGGTTTCCCTTTAAGCGTGATTTTCTAGTTTTTTTAATCTATAATTTTTTGCACTAAAAAAATATGTTGAGTAGTTTTACTTTCTGATATGAAAATATTAATTTTTGTGCTGTGTGGTCCGAGATTTAATAAATGTATAAGTTTAGGTAAATTCTATATTGTGGCGAATGCGCCATTGTGATTTTTTTTTAATAACCTGGTTTTTCATGATCCTGGTGAGGACATTAGGACAAAGTTATCAAATTATTGTATTGTCATCGGTCCTTGATAACTGTGCAAAGTTTCAGTTCAATGTGACATTTTGAAGTGGGTGAAAATCTCGTTCAAAGATTCCGTTACATACATACATATATATACATACAGGTGAAGCTTATATAAGCGTGAAAAAAATCACATAAGGCAGACGAATTATACGATAGCATGATTTTGAGCAATGAGCAACCGTTTCATTTTCCTTTTCAATAACAGTATTTTGTTAGTAATAAGTGTATTAGACTCATTGCTAATAGTATAATAGAATTCAATGGCCAAACTAATTGCTATAGGTTATAGTTTAAATTGTTTTTTGTATCTACTACTAGAACAATATGTTTAAGATCGAAAAAATAAAACAACTTATTAAAATATATTTATTGCATTTTAAGTTATCTATACAGATCAGCTGATACAGTATGTATAATATATATACAATAGCTATGTGTGAACCATAAAGAAGCACTGAGCTTAGGTTTTAATATTACAATATTACACTGTGCCAGGAATGTTTTTATGAAAACATTTGGAATTTATCAGAAATATTATCTATCGCCTGTTCAGTTAAAGAACAGCTGGATATAATGTGTTCTTGGAAACACATAGCAGATAAATGTTCAATGTTATATTACTGATGGTAAGTATGGGCACATTTTTTGTGCATTATCATTCTTTCGTTGCACTCAGCCTTTGTCTGGGAGAGCTGTATATACAGAAGACTTCTTTTTGCGAATAAAATGGGAAAATAACATTCATTAATCATTAGTGCATTTTAAATACAATTATTATTATTGACAATTTTCCCTAAAAATTACCTATTGAGTTACAGAAAAAAATAACTAATGTGATAACAAACAAGCGTTTCCATAATTGGTGTTATCTGCAGAATGGAAATTGTAGTTTCTAGTTCAATATATTTGTTATACAAGGAGCACACAAACTTTATTAACATATACTTATTATTTACATTTTTTTATGTAGTGCATCCATTTTTAATTTCTACTTAACATTTTTTCAGCATATTTTTAATTTTTTACTACTTTAAAAAGTGAGATTCTTAACAAACCTTATATAGGTAATAATGGATAATTTAATAGCTACATATTTTTTGGTGGTGCACTTTTTCTATTATTCAGATTATCACGGGCTATCACACAGATTTCCCTACTTACATGTTAAGACCTTATACCAAGTAATAGCGTTGAAAATGTTGCCTAGAATATATTATTTTATAAACAAACTATGAATTTTTGCTTTTAATGGAACTCAGTTTGTGGCTGGCGGTGGAGTGGGAGGATTCTGAAAGAAAACAATCAATTTCAGAACCACCATCGCTTTTAAGAGCTCAAAAATAAATAGGGTGATGTGGGGAATTTTTTTTGTTAATATTCAAATCTGACAGCAGAATCATATTCCATGTTGAAAATTACCTAATAGTGCAAAATATTACAACTTATACATAATAATATTTGTGGTAGTAGCAGGAATTAAAAAATCGTAAGACACAAAATTAGTACAAATGCAGTCAAATTAAAATAAACAGTAAATACCTCAAAACTGGAACTAAAAGAGGTTTATAAAAAGGGTAATTTTCTCGAATTTTGGACAAAAAAGTTCTAACACGTTATAAAAAAAGTCCTGATTACACTTGTCCCATAATTACATTTACCCCACTTCACCCTATGCAAATAGAATTATTTGTTGCATATAATATGTAACATACGTTTCCACTAGCACTCGGTTTGGAGGGACCTTCAGACAGTTGAGCTCTTGGACGAAAGTAGTACAAAAACAATGCAGTAATGAAAAAGATACTCATGAACAAAACACGATCTGGGCTCGAATCCTCAGGAGTAGAACCTACAAAATAGTACATTAATGGTAAATAAATATGTGACTTTATACCAAGGAAGCAGAAGTTGGCTAGTTTTGGAAAAAGAAAGCTGGTGAATGCTATTATTGAGCGCTGGATTATTATTGAGGGCTGTTATTACATACAGTGTGGAGAAAAAAGCTGGAACACATGAAATATCTCCCGAAATAGTGTACTTTTGCAAAAATGCTCAGACACGTCGATTTTTATTTTTAATTTGCCATCTTTTGAAAGAGCTAGATAACTTGTTCAGTGGTGTGCTGAGCTGGCAATATAATATTTGTTTTAAATGGCTACCCCCATTGTTTAATCTTTAGTTTGCAAGAGCACCTTTTTCAGAATACCATAGCAAAAAAAATATTAGGTTTCATATATAAAAATTCGAAATCTCAAAACAAAAAAAAACGTATTTATTAATTGAAATTATAAAATTAAATAAAACAGAGATATTAACTAAGAAGGTGTTCAAATTGTTGTCCATTTACTATTTGGAAGTGAGTTAGAAGCAAAACTAATTCATTTTGAACGTTATTTATTATTTCTAGTTCAATATTTTGTATTTCTTGCCGAATTCGTTCTTTTATATTGTCTGTTTCCTGGTCTGTTAGTATATAATATTCCTTTAAGTAACTCATACATTTTAAGTAACTCTACAAAAAATCAAGTGCGTCTGGAGAGCAAGTAGGCTACCTTATAGAGCCACATCGACCTATCCATCGATGAGGAAAAATATGATTTATGCAAGTATGAACCGGACGGGCGTACTGAGGTGCACCGTCTTGTTGAAACCAAAGTTGATTAGAAGGTATATCTGGGTTATTTTCATTGGGATATAAATGTATTAGCGTTGCAATTAAATCATGTTGCAAGAATCATAACAAAAGTTGCTAGGGGTATTGCAACTTTAGTTAATATTTTCGTGTTATTTATAATTTTATAATTAAATTAATAAATACGGTTTTTATAATTTTAAAATTTCAATTGGATTTATCTTGAATATTTTTTGCTACCCCCACATTCTACTTCCCGTCAGGTTGGTACAGATATGAATTTAAGTAATTCTACCCTGCTCAATGTTTTCCATAGAAATGGATTTCACCCTTATAAAATAATTTGTACTCAAGAACTCTCACAAGATGACTTTCACCGTAGAGTGGAATTCTGTGAAGATATCCTGTTCGTACTTTCTTAAATAATATTTTTCCTCAACGATGAATAGGTCGATGCGGCTCTATAGACTGGCCTCCTCGTTCTCCAGACCTTACCTCACTTGATTTTTTTCTTATAGGGTTACTTAAAAAACAAAAGTTTATACTAAAAGACTAAAAGACCAAAAAACATTGATGATTTAAAAGAACAAATTCGGCAAGAAATACTAAATATTGGAGTACAAGTACTAGAAGTTTTGTGTCTAGCTCACTGCCAAACAGTAAATGGACAATAATTTGAACAACTTCTTCAATTCAAAAATTTTAACAAATATCTCTGTTTTATATAATTTTATAATTTACATTAATAAATGATTTGATTTTTTTTATGCGACAATACTTTTTTTATTCTACAGTATTCAGAAAAATTGTGCTCTTTCAAACTAAAGATTAAATAAAAAATGACGGTAGCCATTTAAAAAAATATAATTATTATGCCTACTCATGGTGACGCCACTAAACAAATTATCTAGCTCTTTGGAAAGAATGCATATTCAAAATAAAAATTGACGTGTCTGCAAAAGTACACTATTTTGGGAGATAGGTACTTCATGTGTTTCAGACTTTTTGTCCACACTGTATAATACATCATATTGTCGGTAGTTTAGTTTCAGATCAGTATTGGATGGGAGATTTCCAATCACCCATCCGTTGATGATCCTGCTCATACCTACATAAGTATCATATTATACCTACATAAAGAATATTATTCTATTTTGATATGCTTCAAGGTTACCACTCAAATTACAGCTAAATTATACATAACAGTGATAACACTAGCCACTGATATAGGCCAATCAACGATTTCCTTGCTACCTACTGTCGATTTCCGATAACATTACACACTTTACTGTATTTGTTGGCTGATTATTGTGTTATTATTATTTGTAACTTACCATCATCTAAGCATTCACTGTCTGTGCAGAGCGTCTGCGAGTTTCTCAACTAGAAAAACAAGAATAAAGCCTCACGGATGATACATACACAAAGAGTAAAAACGTACCACATGAAGCAGGCGCCTCATGGCCAACTCGTGGCCCCAGACGCACTCGCAGGGATCGAAACTACCATCTTCACCGCTCATTTTCCCGAAATTCGACCGGGCCAGGAGCCTGAGAAAAAAAAACATTTGAAGAGATTTGACCCATATGTCAACATTTCACCTACCTGTTCCTAGGGCTTGGTCACTTGTTATCACAGATTAACAAACTAAAACGAATTTACGTGCAAAAGCAACTAAGAGCGTTAACAATGGCAAGATTATTCCATTCTGCAGATATTGTTTGTTTATTTGCCGATGTAGGTTTGGTCTGTCTGTCAACAGTGTCAACGTCAACAATCTGACAGAAGCACAGCCAAACGCCAAACGTAGTGCACTGATGTGGTGGGGGGCGGCGTAGTCAAACGTTGCCAGCATACATGGACGTTTTGGATTGGCTGGCAACTCGGGGATATTATAAGGAAAAAACGACATAATAATTTAATAATAATTGCTATGGAGGGCACGGACGTGAAATTATATTTTACTGCACATTTTATATCCTTGTAAAGTCGCCCGTGCGGACGTTACATTATTCTCCACTTTTCCCAACCATTAATCAAAAAACGACATTAAAATGTTATTTTATTGCTTTCGTAGATTCCTACCTATACCAGCTACCCTACCAGATACCAGAGACTTACAACTTTTACAATGGTAGGTCTAACGTCTAACGATAATAATTATTTACATTGACGATTCTCGGATGCGACATGGGCATAGGTGGGTACCTACCTAGCTACCTAGTAGGACCTTTCTTGCCTAGTAGGTACCTACTCAATGACTATACTATAGCAGAGCTATAGGTAGACTTATATTACATTGATTACATCGATGAGTAGGTTACTACCCAGCTATATTTATATACGGAATACGGACTATACGGTAGGCCAGTTATATATACAAATGTTTGTAGGCCAAGAGACCAATAGGTGTATACTACAGAAATAATAATTTGTAGTTGTTGATATTACTTATCCATAGATTCGTATCGATATCGGCCTGTGTGTATGATTATCGTAGTTTCGTATTTATGTTATCTCTTCTCTAAGCAATTATATATTAATGATAAAGAACCGGCGATAATAGAGAAAGATGAGAGAAATTTTAGTTTTCGTAGATAACTAATGTAGTTTTATACAGAAGATGACCTCACCTTCAGGGACAATTAATTGTTATTATTGTTGCAGCTTGCAGTTCTAAGACTACAGTAAAATTACAATACACTTTACAGTTTTAACGTTTACCTGATTTCTAACTTCTAAAAGGGTTACTATCCTGAATAACACAATTAGAAATTAGCAGTTAGATGTATTTGATTCTATAGATTATAGATTAGTATTACTTTGACGTTGACCCTTTTAGATATCTAATTTATTATTAATTGTTTTCCTTGACGACCTATAATGTGATTCATATACGAGAATGTCGAAAAGTTTGGGGACTGATGATTAATTACTTCTGTAATTTCCTGCCCCGCATTTATGAACAGATTTATAATTATATAATATATACATGTAGATAATAACGTTGTGGCAGGGAATATTATATTATTATCCTAGAATAATTCTAATAATTTATGGGCAATGGGCAGAGTGTCGTTAATTGAACGTAAGAAAGAAGTCCTTTTAATCATCGACAGTGTGGAGCATGCTGGATTAATAGCATAGATAAGACACGATTAATAGGGCAGGCGGCCGCAATTTTTACAGCAATTAAATCTCATTTTCAGTCCGTTTGAATTACCTACCGAAAATATCCCTCCTCTACTAAAGATTATTTCAGCATTCGTCCCAAGAGGTCATATCGCTTCTCCAACATAATATTGGTCTCTAGACATTTCCATGAAAACAAAATTTCATAGGTGATTAGTCAACTCAACATAGAAATGGAAAGTGGAGGTTTGATTTGTATACACTTTTATTCACTTCCGCCGAAGTGAATTAAACGAGCGAGCAGCCTTCATTCTAATTATTTTGTTGCTTAGAATGAAGGTTAGAAGGAAGATTTTAACTTTTTTGTGCTGCCTAGTCTAATTATTCCGCAGGGTGACTTAAATTTATTTAAAAAACATTTGACAGCTAACAAAGCTTTTTCCTCCACTGTGCATTTTCAATTTTTTTCACAACATTTAAGAAGTAAATGTGGCAAAATTTGAAAATTTAAGGGAAAGCAAAATTTCAATTGGATCCGCCATCTTGAATTTTAATATCTTGTGCATCTTGGATTTTGATCTGTTATAGCAAGTTATATATGGTACCTATAGCCAGCCTATTAAATCAGCTACCTATGCATGCTGACGCTAAGTCGGCTGCAAAATGAAAACTTGACGTGTATAATTATTTATTAACTCGACATTTCAGATAACTTAATTAAAGTAGTAGGTAGGTGGTATGAGGCGAAATTTTGATCGAATTTTGACACGTAGAGTACCCATTGTATTTGCGTCATGCGTCAATAGGGGAGATAAGGGTACATTCGGGGAGTTCAAAGTTGCCACCTCAAAGTGCAAATAAAAATCTGTTGTTCACTAAGAAGCATCTAGGTTACACTACCTACTAGTGAACAGTGAAAATCATACAGGTTTGTGGCTAACACTTTTTGTGTTAATGTAAAAAAAAAATTAATAGTTCACAAGTAAAGTATTTTTATTACATGTTCATAACATAAGTTACAAATTAATATCCTAACATAATTTTTATATTGTTTGCTTAATATCGTTTTATACATCGGTGCATATTCGGACGAACGTTAGGGGGGACGGGGGCATATTCGGACGATTCTGGTTTGTCCGAAACGGCTCATCTGTTTCAAATGTGTTTACGACTAATAAAATATTTTTAACAAAAAAAACAAGACTGATTTTTATGATGATTAAGTTGATTCGAGAATGGTTTTCACTTTCGAATTTTTTTAAAATAATTTAAAAGTATAAATTGACCGGCGCATTCGCCATTTCTTCTGGTATATCTGGTGAATTCCCGGTATATCATCTGAATCCAGAGTCCAATGCCAATAAAACTAAAATGGGACCCTCTTGAAAACACCCGTTTCCTAATTAAAGAGAAATCTAAAAGATAATTCTTAAAATTTACAAATGATTTATAAATGAGTTCTGAGGTAACGAACATACAAAAAAAACATAGATACAGTCCAATTGAGAAGCCGTTTGAAAAGTAGAACTTAATGACAGTTATATTTGAAACTTTATTCCAAATGGTATGCAATTACGTGAAGAACATAGACAGAGGGCTTCTATAGATGAGGAGCAGATGAAAATCGCCGTAAAAGAAATATTAAATAAGAACATGTGTCAATATGCGTCTGACTGCAACACAATTTGGAAAAAAATCTGACTAGGTGTAGATAAAACTTCGACATGTATCTGCAGATGATTCTGGTCACCATGAAAATCTAAAGTGGTTTTCAAAATATGGTAGCAGACAGGTTTTCGCCATGGAGCAAGAAAATGTATCGGTTGATTATTTGAAGGTTTTATCCAATATACAGTATGGGCTTACTTTTTGTGCTTGCAGATCTTTAGCATATCAGTACGCTACTGAACTAAAACTGACGTGTGCCATTTCATGGGATGTTAACATGGGATAAAAGTTTTTACTTATTTTTACATATCTACATCAAGAAAACCTGAAAATACGAGTTTAGCCAGGAATATGCCCCACTACTGTCCAAATCTACCCCACCACTGTCCCAAGCTACCACACCGGTGGGGTGAGGAAGATTCGGACATTTAAATTTTTTTTAAATTTGCTGAATTGTGGAAAATTGTTAGTCAATCGCAATTTTCCAAGACAATAAAAATCTACTGACTTACATGCCTCTGTACATCCAGTTGTCGCTCAGTGATATATCGTCTATGTATTGTATATAGGGAGTCGTTTCATGAACCTAAACTGGCACATGGAATCCATTTTTTGTATACTTAATACATTAACCAGGATGCTTGCGTTTCGTAAATACACTTCACCAAACCACAGATTTTCCTCACTTACTGCCCATTCCTCAAGAACTAAGCAATATAATTGAAATACACTCTGAGTGGATCTGGGTTTGGAAACCAGACAACACAAATTTAAAATTGTTTCCCCAATCTATCAAATCTGCTCCTCTCATCATTTTGGCATGGTTTGTGCAGGTGGGAGAAAGGAGAACGATCAATTAAAAGTATGGGAAAATCGTTTTTAATGAATATCTAGGCGGCTTTTGACTTTACAAAAAAAAAAGGGATAAAAAATGAAGATTACGACAAAACACCCAAGCTCATTTAAAGCTGAGCGAAATCGTACAATTAGTTTGCGTTAGAGATATCGCGAATCGTAGTTGCAAAAATAAGAAAAATCAATTTGTTTTTCATCGGAGGGGGGGGGGAGTTGAAGGCTTCATTTTTGTTTGTGGCCGAGCTATTATGAAGGAATTACAGGCCGCCGGCTGGGGGTGGCGGGAAAATTACGAGAGGAGGGAGAGGGGAAAACGAAAATTTTTAAAATGCCCATAACCGCTGAATATTGGCCGATCTCAAAAATTAAACGGCGTTGTACGTGCCAATATTGTTGGCTAAAGATGTAACCTCGATAAGAGGGGACCGAGCGGTACCACCGCTCTTTACCTTTTCACGTGACCCTCCCCATAAATGTGTCTATATAATAAGTCTCACGTAAAGTTAAACAGCCTCCCCCGGTCCTGGCTAATGGGCCCCACCGGCAGAGCCTCTAGTGCTCTTAATTTTCTTCGCCAGTGTGTATTACCCCCGGGGGTCTCGTGTTGGGCGGCGTTGTGTTCGCTTTGTTAGTTTTTAGTCGATTTAAAAAAATGATGGTTTGAATTCGATTCGTGAATTTTTTTTAATGTATGTTTATCCATTACTCTGGAGCGGGTTAAGCACATGGATGATATTTGCTGGATACTATAGGGTTATTTAAAAAATGATGGTTTGAATTCGATTCGTGAAATTTTTTTTAATGTATGTTTATCCATTACTCTGGAGCGGGTTAAGCACATAGATGATATTTGCTGGATATTATAGGGTATCAGTAGATGTGTAATGCGAGGAGCAAAGCAAATGAGCACGTTCATGTTTAGGTCAACAACTGGTCGAGGTCAAAGGGAGCTTATAAAAGCTTTTAGAGTGCTTATAAGAGCTCTTAAAAGTATTCTAAAAGCTCTTAGAAGCACTCGAAAGGCTCTTAAAAGCCCTCTAAATGCTCTTTAAGGCACTCTAAAAGCTCTTATAAGCTCCCTTTGACCTTGACCAAACATTGACCTGAACAAGAACATGCTTATTTGTTCCTCTTATTACACATCTATTAGGTAGTACCATCTACCAAGTAGTAGATAGGTAATGGGACTAGCAAATGAGCATGTTCATGTTCAGGTCAATGACTGGTCAAGCGACATGAAACCTCTGAATTTTAGCTCTTTTAAGAATTAGATTAAACAGCAATTTCTTAGCCATTGCTTTTACTGTATTGAGGAATTTTTTACAACAGATTTTAGTCATGCAGCATGCTACTTGCTTATGATGTTATGAATGGATTTGCGTAATGTACATCACTTGATCTTTTCCTATTTTAAATACATATTTGTGTAATTATTACTTTTTACACCACTTGTTTTATAATTTGTGAATTGTTGTTGTCGTTTTTTACATTTTGACTGTGACATGTGTCCTCTAGCTCGCCTCCTAATCATCCGATTTTGATCTAGTTGGGCTAAAATTAAAGGCCAAAAAAAGCTGGCTATTGGTAAAAAATAGGGAAACTATTTTTTTAGGATGAATATATTTACAGAACAGAATATTTTGCAGCTGAATAATAAATATTGAGCTGTGCTTAGTTAACTACGAGCTCCCACGCGGCGCCCGCTCGTGTATGAATTTCACCGACGAAATTTCATGTCCTGCAATTGCATTTGACTCCAGTTGAGCGTAATCTAGAAATGTTCTGGGCATGTGACACATTTCTGCACGTAAATGGCATAATCAGTCACTTCCAGGGCACTTTGGAGAAAAATTACAGCAGCAGAGCCGATCCAAAGGGAATGGTAAGTGCGACAGGAAGACCCAGCAGCCGCAGGAGGCACGCATGCGGTGTCTCTTCTTGTGGTCCTGCCTCCGCTGTTAGCGGGCTTGTTGACGGTGATCGGCACGCCAAAGAACAGCTCCCAAGTTCGCATGGGCCAGAGCGACTCCAGTTTCACCCTCATCTACACCCTTTGGCGTTAGCCAGCGATGCTCAAGACACTTTGTGTACACTGGTGAGTTATTTTTATTAATACATATACATACGAGTATATAATTAATATTAAATGGTGCAGTACATTGCAATTTATAGATAATTCAGGTACTTAAATACGTGATTTTTTTTACCAAAATAAATATTTGTCATCAAACGAAATCCCCTAATTATTAAATTCAATACCTTAAATTATTTTTTATATCAGATTAACATAGAAGTGTCTCCAAATATATTATGTATCCAAATTTATTTGTATCCAAAATAAACGAATAACATCGTATATTAAATGGTTAATCTGTCCAGTTAATCTGTTTTGTGTTCGGATTAATAACTGTGTTCTCAAAATAATAGATCTGTCACCATATAAAATGTTTCATACCCTTATCACACTTTTTGCTGTATTTTTGACTTTTGACGTATTCTTAAATATATGTGTACCTACGTGGAATACGTCTGTCCAGGAGGACCAGTATTGTCACAATAATTTTTGTCTATTTGAACAAGTGTACATGGCATAAAGTCTGCCCAGGAGGATCAGTCAGTTTCCCAAGAATATTTTTAGATTGTTACGTTACCAGTGTGTTTTACAAGAACTATCTCAAGCCGCACTCGTTTTAAAATCATTTGTTGCACAGCTATCGTCTAGCGTATTTATATAACAAGTTGATGATAGATATATCATTATTTGAACGAATCTACTTATTTGATGACTAATTACGTTTTCGGGTGATTGTACATACATTTATAGATAATCGTTTTGGAATAGTTTGGTGTCAACAAGTTGGTGAGAACTGAGAACAAATATAATTATTGGATAATCAAAGCCACATTATATTGGTAAGCGGTAAAACCACACCCCTTAAATACTGATGGGAACTCGGAAGTCTTAGAAAAATTTCGAAATGGAAAAATTTGAATTAAACTTAGAATTAAATTGTACACACATAACATAGTTGGTGGTGAATAAAAAAAATTGTTAATATTATTGCAA
This sequence comes from Tetropium fuscum, assembly GCA_964058915.1. Classification (NCBI taxonomy): domain Eukaryota; kingdom Metazoa; phylum Arthropoda; class Insecta; order Coleoptera; family Cerambycidae; genus Tetropium; species Tetropium fuscum. The sequence continues at coordinate 186,224 of CAXKVY010000131.1, forward strand.
ATATAACAAAAACAACTAAAAAAAGGAAAAACAAACAAAAAGTTTTTTTTACTATTCTTTTTTTCAAATACTTATTTTATATGTAGGAACTTCATATCTGGCCAAATATAACTTTAAAGTGTGGTAAACCATAACACCAAACTTCATCAAAATCGATTATATAGTATTGTCACAATATTCTTACAGTTCACATTTTTTCTTAAAAATTGAAGTTTTTGCAAATTTAACAGGGTAAAAATTAGAGCCTCTAGTAGCTTGAAAATTTTCTCACATACAAAAGTGCACTCAAACTTTCAAATGCATTTTGAAAAATTGTAATCCGTTAATTAGGAGAGCCGAGAGATTAGATTTTTTAGGTATTCAAATAAAAAATCCATACAATTTGTTAAAAAAAATATTTTAAATTATGATAATTTAATTTAGCTATGAAATAACTTTTATTTAATATCTTATTATATTTATCTTTTAATCATTTAAATTTTCCAGTCTACGTCTTTTATACATTGGACTTAATTCATTTATATCATCAATATTTTCGTCCTCTACTTTTTTATCTTCTAACTGAAATGAGTTTTCTTCTGCCTCCAGTAAAGCATCCTCGATTTATTTATCAGGAGTTCTCACATCGTAATCATCTTCCATGTCGATGTCCACAGGTTTTGGGAATTGCTGCATTTGTACATGATTGCCCGAGACAATTAGTATGATAATCGAAACATTTTAAACGATGCTTAACACAACTACACTACACGATTTAGAACATTCTGTTGTACAGTTGCAGCTAATAACTTTGAATAAATTTTCCGGAAGTAACGGTTGGGTAAATTGGATTGGTTCTAATCCATTTTTCTCAAGCTCTACTTTTCCTTTAATTAATTACTAACATGTTTTTAAATATTTAATTAACAATTAACTAATGAATCACAACGTTTTTTTAAAAAAAGCGTCTTTCCGAGTACTTTCCTTTCCTGTTTTAAAAAAAAATCCTTAAAAATTCTGTTATTTAATTTTTTTTATTAAAAAAATCACCACGGCTTCTTCTTTCTCAATAACTGTTTGTTGCTGCTTCTAGTTACTTGAACTTAACTTATTTCGTGAGCACTTAGCGATGATAATCGTAATGGCGTTACATTGCATTTGTCACTTATCACGGGGATTTCTCTGCTTCGTTAGACATGTTTTGTTGTTTTTCCTTTTATTGAGATTCCTTTTATTCACATATGAAGTTTGCTTAAAAGTGCTTTGGGTGCCATCACCCGTGTGCCATCACCAGTGTGCTTTTTTTATTAAACATAATGAATCAATATTGTTCTGTACCCCAGTGTTTATCCTGGATTAAAAGATAACCGGACTAACTTTTCATGTATTCCCCCAACAAAGGAATATGCATCGTGTTTCCCTCCCGCTAATTCTCCTATTGGTTTATCCCATGTACGACTTATTGCAGTTAAGATACGGTCTCTCATATACTCCTTAGGCGTCAAGCGAAAACGGCTGCTTGGCATTTCCAAGAAAACTGCTTATTTTATTGTCGGTTTTGAAGATTGTCTCAATTTTGTTTTCGTTGAATGTTGCGTATCTTGTCTGTGGTTCCTTTTACGTGCGGTAGGTAAGCTTTTCCTTTTCGGTCAATTCCTCGTTCCGGTGTCTGGGTGGTCTCAGTTGCCGTATAGCTTTTTGCGTATAGCCGTGCTTCATCAGTACTTCTTGGATGAATCCCATCTCGTCTACATTTTCTTCCAGCGTGTCGTTAAAGTTTTAATTACAGAATTAAGCTGATGCTTTCCGTCAGACTTTTTTTATAAGCGCAACCAGAAAGCAGACCTGTCTTTTGTTATCGATGTTGTTGAGGTGTCTTAGAAACTTCCGTGTGTCCAGATTACAAAAGTGTCATCGGCGTATCTCAACCAAAGTGCAGTCAGCAACACTATAACTACTAACTCCAGAGTCCAGTAGACGTACCCCAATGTCCTTCATGAAAAGGTTGGCGATAAAGTTCATCCCATAGGTGCACCTTCAGTTTGTCTGTAGCTTTTGTCATTGTATGTGAAATGTGTATTATTCAACCCAGTGTTTAATTAGTTCAAGGATGTGTTCTTCTGGCTAGTATTTTTGCCCATTATTTTCAAAGTTCCTTCCACTGGTATGTTCGGAAATAATGAAATGACATCAAAACTTAATATAATATGCTCGGGTTCTACGATTTCCATTTTTATTAATTTTATTATTAATTCTGTGGCAATTCTATAGAGATGGTTGCCTTCTTTACGTTCATCTTCGAGGTGTGTGGCTGAAGTTTCCGTGCTAAGTATCTGGTTATATCTTGTAGCGGTGACCCAACAGAGTTAACAATGGTCCTTCTTTGACAATAGGGGTAGGTACAAAGAAGGCGCTTGTATATTTTTGTTAATCCGTATAACTTAGGACATCTTGATGATTTTTCTCTAGCAATCAGCTGATTCTGTATCTATCGGGCTGCTCTTGGTCTTTGTTGTCTTTTCTAGGTATGTTGTTGGATCTGTTGTGATACGTTGGTATGCTGGGTTTCCTATGGTAATCGTTACTATCCATCATAACTGTAGCATTTCCCTTGTAATACTGCTGGTAATATTATGATGTTTTCGTTCCATCTCAACTCGTTTCGTATGCATCCACTTCTCTGTATGGGAGGTTTCTCTTGGGCGGTACTTAATTTGTATGATATCAAATAGTATAGTACTGCTGATGCCACTCGCTGATGAATTTTTCACAGGAATCAGAGTTGAAACAATTGCAAAGCCGTTGGCGAGGAAGTTGACTTCTTCAAATAGTGGATGACTCGATAGGTTGTAGACTAGATACTCTTTTGGGCTCTATGGATTCTGTATTTTTTATTGGATGTTGCTCTCTTTGGAACCCATCTACTTTATTTTTCTGCTTTTCTATAATTATATTAGCATCATTTTCAAGTAAATTGGCATTTAAATATTTGGTCAAATTGTGAATTGAGAATCTTGGGGGAGTGACTGGTGCTAAAATGTTTCGCGGGCGTATCATGATTTCGGTTTCTATTTATGAAATGAGATAGGGGATGAATCCTCGGAATCAGTCTCAAGAGTAATTTTTATTTTCTGTATGAAAATCTTCCTCCTGAAGATATTTATTTCTGTTATTGGAATAAATCTCTTACCCAGGATTTTAGCAACTTACGATCAACCAGAGGCAGTCGTTATCCATTTGTCACATTCGCCAGCAGAACAAGCGGTTTCAAAGGCTTCAGATATGTATATAAGATGTGTGGGCTTGGATGGTTGTCGATGATGGTTGTCGATGGTTGTAGAAGAATGCTCAGAATATTATGTGCCTTTTGAGGCCACTGAATGAAAACATTGTTCTTAATATAACCTGAATTTTAACACATTGCGAGGTGTCTTATCCATCACCTCATATTCAGAGTTTTGCAAGGAAATATTAGAGCTGGGGGAACAAAGTTGCCTTCACCACTCCATACACAATAGTGATTGCCTTTCCATGATCCGCAGAAGATACTTTACCAACAAATTGTTAGGTATTGTATTTAAAAATGAAAAGTTACTATTTTGACACAGAGGCAAAATTTCATTGATTTTGAAACTTTTACACTAATCGCATAATTCGAAAATCAACTAAGTTCTTTTCTTAGCTAAGAAACCGGAGTACATTCTTGTTCCTTTAGAACTTTTGATGAATGCATTTTTATACGAAAATCTAGCTTCCATAATAATAACAAAGTTAACTGAACAGCATGACAAGAAACATGTTGAAAAATTGTGAAAATGGGGTAATCTTTCAGACAATATATAGCGGCTCACCAGCATTATAGCTCTGAGACGACGATATACCAAACTACTTTGGTATTGTTTAAATTAATGACGGTTAAATAGAGGTATATATCTAACAGTTATTTTTTGATACTAACTGATTATGAAAATCCAAGATCTCTGTTGCATCTAACCAACCAACGCGTGTTCCTACGTAATACAAATACCTATATGTAATAATCCGCGTGTATGCGTTGGATATTTTCAAGTGCCCTCGCGGTTACAAAGGACCCCCTGCTGCAATGGACAGATGTCACGAATCAGCACTATTGAAGTCTCTATTAAATTTCCAGGTGAAATTTATTTCCCCGATGAAGACCACTTTCGACACTCGATGGTGATCTATCGTGCGCCAATACTGCGAAGTTAAATTAGGGGGGGGGGGGGGTAAATGTATATAGTTACGTCAGCAAAACATCGAAATATACCACAAATTGCGTTAAAATCATACTCATTATTTTAAGGGGGGCACAGCTAGGTGGCGTTGCGTCTCATTGACTGACCTTTATAACATTATTACGTAAAAGAAAACTATTGGAAATTCAAATTAAAATCTCAGAGCCATGACGGATAGCCGGAAACTAATATTTCCATAGAAAATATGTCAGCATTTATATGTTGAAATGTCAAAAAAGAATGACAATCAAGGCACTGTGTAATATACTAGAGATTAGTTCCGCATTCGCCCGCCAGAGGTCATATCGCTTGTCATGAAATCCGAATTGTTTAAAACCTATTATTAGACAAAATCTTTTGTAAAAATGCACAACAAAAAACAGTGCAGAAATTTATTTACTATTTAAATACAACATTTTTGTTGCAGCTGATTACATTTTGATAAATAAAATTGTACTTAAAACTTGGGACAGAGTATAAGATGGCGCCAGTTTAGCAGTAAATCTGTTATGTAAATTTTAAAAGTATAAAAATATATAAGTACATCTAACGCGTATATGGGTTGTAGGAATACCTATATGCGGCAAATACTGTAGGCTTAGTTTCTTCAGCCGACAGAAAATTTATTTTACACTTATCTCTTACGTATTTTCCTAAATTAAATGTACCTACTCAATAGATAATGTTTTTTCAGTGTTCACGGCACACTCTACCACCTCCATCTACTGCCGTTGACCATCTAAGATGCCGTGTGCAGAGGGCCCCAGGGGTCCCTCGGAGGTTCCTCTCACGACAACTGACGATCGCGAAACCTGGGGCAAGAAGGTCGATTTCTTGCTCTCGGTTATCGGATTCGCTGTGGACCTGGCCAACGTCTGGAGGTTTCCTTATTTGTGCTACAAGAATGGGGGAGGTAAGAGCATTTAAGTAACACAGTAGGGGAGAGTGGGTAATAGTGACACCACAGCTCTAACAGCGAGACATTTGGAATATTTTCTATTCCCAATCGTCTGCACAGATGGCGCTTTAGTAGAATGTTTCTAACCTTGTAAAGCGACCTTTTATCTAGTTGATGATATCTAGATTGTGATTCATAAAATTGCGACTATTGTGGGTTTTTCATTACATTATAACCACATCTATCGATTTTTTTATTTGAACAACGCGGATCCATTTGTTAATCTACGCCAACCCGTAGGAAACGCAAATGCATTTTGCTCCTGCTGCAATACAGAAGTAAAAGTGCTGGTGTTCGGAAAATGGCGCTGTAAATGTTCATATGCTTTAATATAAATTCACTAATATCGATCGATACACTAAAATACTCACAATTATAGCAATAAATACAATAAACAGTCAATAAACCATTTCAATACACTTAATATTAACCCTCAACACCCGGCAAAAATGAAAAGCCAACTGCCAGGCGGAATGCAGATACACTTGCTAAAACAAGGTCAACAATTCAACTTTAGTCACCGCGGCTCAGTTGCCCCAGTGAAGTGGTTCAATCTTATTTTTGACACATTTTTCAAATAATATTTTTGTAACACTCGGAGTAGTTTCCACAAACACCAAAACACTTTCACTTCGCTCGACGCGCGCTTCGCCAACCAAGTCGGCATCATCCGGAGATGATTAAAAACTAATCTTAAACTAAAAATCTTACCCTATTTATACTATTTATGGTGAAATCATTAGTTACGCTTCAATGCTAAGCAACGCGTAAAGCGGGCTATACGGTATAGGTCCCTTGTCGCTATTCATACTACTTTTACATTTTACAATTTCTATGCTCTCAAATGCATCCAACTGTCTATTATTGGTCACATTTCTAACTAATTTTAAATTACTAATATCTATTCTATGATTGTTGTCAAAAGCATGTTGTGCAGCACTAGACTTATCTGTTCTTCCATATTTTAGATGAGCCATATGCTCTTTAAATCTGGTGTTAATTGATCGTCTCGTTTGTCCAACATATTTTCGATCACAATCATTACAACTAATTTTATAAATCCCTGACCTTATGGGCATTTTAAAAAATTTCGTTTTCCCCCTCTTCTAATTATCCCACCACCCTCAGCCTGCGGCCTCATAATTCCTTCATTATAGTTCTTCCACAAAGAAAAATTGAGCCTCCAACTCCACTACCCCTCGATGAACAACCAATTTGATATTTCTTATTTTCGCAACTACGATTCGCGATATATCGCGAACTAATTATCCGATTCTGCACAGCTTTAAATGAGCGTGTGTGTTTTGTCGTACTTCATTTTTTGTATTAACTTTTTTTGTTAAGTCAAAACCCTCCGACATATGCAGTAAAAACTATTTTCCCAAGCTATTAATTGATCGTTTACCCTCCCTCCTCCCTTGACTTCGTCTGCAGAAACCATGCCAAAATGATGAGGAGACTGGGCAAAAAAAAATTGGATATGAGTTCTATGTTTTCGAAACCCACTATATAGAATGTTAAAAGTAAATATCTGTGATGAGTTCTAAAATAAAATAGATTACGTAAATTTGACATCTTATTATCACTCAGCTATATAAAATGCATATTTTCTTTATGAAAACAGTTTGCAGGCATCTATAGCATCTGGCACTGAGAGATTTGAAAGTCCAAGACTTTGAGCTGAAAGCGGGGTAAATCTCGCAATGTCCGGTTGCCAAGTGCCTTCAATACCCCGAGGTGATTTATCTAATTTCCTGATATACGAACAATTCCGACTCTAAGCTACGTAGGACCTTTCTACAATAAAAGATTACCTATTCAGAATTCGATATATTTACCATTATCTACTATTTCTCTCTCTTTTCTAAATTTCATTTGAGGTTCTAATTCATACGATGAACTAACAAGTTCTTCTAGAGTTGCAACTTGATACATCAGCAGATATATCCTCAAATTCTCAAATCAATGAAAAAAACTTTTTCATTTAGGTTAACATAATGTTTTTTAAACTATTGCGTTACTATTATGGGAATCGTTTAAAATTTGTAGGAATTGTATGTTAGAATGCGTTTCAGGGGACCAGAATTCACAGCCAAAATTGAAACTGTCATTTAATGGTCCGAATCGACTTAAAATGAGTATCCCGGGAATGTTGGAGTCGCAGATTACGAGACTTTTTTGCGAGATTTTTTGCGAAAATGTAATTCAAGATGGCTCACGAATTTTACCATTTATGGTACGATGTGACAAAATGTGTATCTCTTGAGTTTCTGGGTTACAGAACTGTCTAAATTGCGGGATTACATTTTTATATTAAATTATTGACCGTATAGTAAATTGTCCGGATATTTTAGTCAGATTTATATAGAAGGCCAGGATATCACATCCACAATATTTTTAATGTCCCTCTACAGCCATACTAATATTTTTCTCGTGTCTCACCTACATCAGATGATTGGCGATATATTTTTTTGCACAAATAAGTAAGAAGTATTTTAAACTGTAGGTAATATTTTACTTATATAGCTGTATATTCCCTTAAATACTTTTGTATTGATTTTATCTGTACTATGTATTCTGTTTTCGTTTTTTGATGATTTTCATATTTTTTTTATTGTAATGCTTCGCCATGTAGTTGTTAATTGCGTGATCTTGATATTCTAATACTTTAGCGCCACTTGCTATAACGTTTTATTAACCATGTTGTACAAATCTATAGATAGAATAATTGATCCACCGGAAATCAGTTGATTAAGTATAAGTTATCTATTAATCTAGTTAGCAACGAGTCACCGTCTGGAGTAATCACTCATGTACCTATATATTAACTTGGGTTAGGTCACGCTCAACGATCAACAATTGCGTACCTGCACCTCACCTATACATATGTAAATGTGATGAGTAGACAGTCTCGTGATAATAATAATATGTGGGCCATATGCAACTTACGCGTGTTTTATTTAACCGATAAAATAGGAATTCAGGGCAGCACATCCTGTAATTGGGCTCTCGTCTGTCGGATATGTATTCAAATTAAATAAATATATATTTTTTTGAAATCCGCGTACGAGAATTAATCTGTAAAGTAATGAATTGTTTTACCATTTTTTCAAGTATACACCGCAACAGATAAACATCAAATACACAACAAACGCTGTGTAGTATTAGGTAAATTATTTCTTAGGACAAAAATCACATATTAATACCTATCTGAAATAATTTGCTACCCCGAGTGACTTCTCTTCGAGGTAAATGGGTCCTCGATAGCAACAAGAATCAATCTACGATAATCGCGATATTCCCGGAAGAAAACTCAATTATCCACAACATAAAGTCCTCTTCGCTCAGGGATCAAAGAGTCAGACTTCCGCCGATCTATTTTGATTGAAAGTTGCCGCCTAAGAGGATGAGCGCTGATTCTAAAGTAATCAGAGAAAAAATTAATGCAATAGTCGGGAATAAAATTAATGCGAATCAAGCAGTTCTAATTGAGCTTCTATCGTCCGCATTTCAATATTTATTAGCCTTTTAGGAGCAACATTAAACGAATGGAAACAATTGCCAAATCTAGATTAGCTTAATTTCTAAATATAAATAAATTGCTTTCACCGTACGGATCTAAAAAAATACCTCGACACAGGTCGCCATAATAGCCCTTACATTATATCTAATCTGCAAAGAATGAAGACACACCTTGCTTGTGTACATGCATCGATCTGTCAAAAAACATTTGATAGTGTCAGTCATCCCCTACGACTGTTCATTCAAAGGTTTACGTTTACAACAGTAACTATAAAAGATCCATATTTCTAATTAACAAAACAATGTGGCACTTCTTCTCTGCATGGAGTTGATTAAATTTTCTAAAAAATGAAGTGGCATGAAGGTTTCTCCAAACTTCTAAAGTGTTATTCATCAGTGTTTGTTTATTAGGAAATAATTCGGTTCGTATTCATCGTTCCAATTCTCCCCATAGGTTTTCTACCGGGTTCAAGTCGGAGGATTGCGCAGGCCAGTCTAAAGCTCAATATTGTTCTGCTTAAACCACTCTTTCACAAGATTGGATGTGTATTTCGGATCATTATCGTGCTGAAAAATTAACCGGTAATTAACCGTAACCGAAAAATTAACACGGCCAACTCGAAAAATAATGGTATGATTAGACAGCAGGCTGTCGTGTATCCGCTAAATATCATGCAATTTTTCAATTTGTTGCAGTACTTATGTCCGATAGTGCACAGTTTATTTGCTTATGTCTATATATGAGTATATTATGAATAAATATTATTAATCTTATTATATAGATATCTACTTATTACAAGAATTTGAAATTTGTCGTGATTCACGGTAGCGAATCCCGACGCGACGTATGGCGGGGACCCGTATCGCTGTCACAACTCGGGCCGGGCCTCACTAATGGCCTGTAAATTGAATTACACGATTATTGAGATAGAAAGAAGCCGCCGCGCGATTGGCACTTTACTCCCTTCATTACAAGATGACTAGCTGCTCCATGCCTCTGACTAATTAGACTCAGCTAGTGTACTTTCGGAAACGCTGCCTCCGCTCCTTTATTAACCTCTTCTGCCTCCCACACGTCATGTTAATGTACTCTTGGAATATATATGGGACCCACAGTGTGGCACTTTGGGATCCTTCCTGAAGCAAAGGCATGCACTCAAATGGAGCTGTTCGCACGTGCTTCAGCGGCGGATACAGTATCTTGATTTAAAATTTCTGATTTTCGAATCTGCAGCCGCCGGCCACTAAATGCGTATCTCTGATACAGATTTTACATTAGGCTATATGTGCCTGTTGAGACACACATACTTTTTTAAGTAAGTTAGCGGTACATCATATTCGGGTGGTGGCAGTCGTAAACAAGAATCGCCATGGAGCGCACAGTTTTGATGAATGAAAAGTTTATCAGCTTAATTGAGCCAAATTCCTGTCTATGGGATAGGTACCTCCCACACTTATTATTATTATTGATTATTTCTATCGAAATAAAAAACAGCTGGGTGGAAATCAGAAAAGAGATGCAGCAAACTCTTGCTCTTCAAACGATTGAATGGACATTCGGATATAATTGAAAAGCTTTGATGGGTCGTGCACTAGATCTGCATAGAGTAAGGTGAAAGCTCCTTTGGCTTCTCTTAATTCCACAATTGGATGAACCCACACAGTCCTCCTTTTCTTTTTTCTGGTTAGGTACCACAGCATTATGTATTCTTCCACGTCTATACGTACTGCATTGCAACTAGCAACTGATTCGGGCTTTCGGGCAGGGCAGCTCCGCGGTATCCGATACAGCAGCCGTTAATTTTTAAACCGCGATTATGTATCTCGCATACCGTATCTCGGATACAGTATCCTCGTCTGACCGAGCTCTAAGAGCTATGATCTTTTTAAATTTTATTGAACATTGTATTGAGTCGTCTCAACAAAGAAAAAAATTATATTGGCTATACCTATTTTTAACGCATTCAACTTCAAGTATATGACGAGGAAACTCTGAATTTTATACGTTTAAAAACAATCCAGTAGCTAGCTTGTAACGGTGTGACAGCTCGTCACTTTCATAGCTTGTCAGGTCTAAATAACCTATTATGAAATGAACTTTACATGTAAAGTGACACAACCCAAGTGACAAGTTTCAAAACCCTTTGAAGTTAGGACACGTCTTACTTTTCACAACCAGTTATGAAAAGTAAAATATTACGCAACTGATTTTGTAAAGTTCATTTCATAGTAGGTTATTTAGACCTGACAAGCTGTCACACCGTTGCAACCTACTGGATTGTTTTTAAACGTATACAATTCAGTTTTCTTCTCATAAAATATAAAATTCGTGAAAATTAGAAAAAATCTTGTATGAAACACGTTGGGAAACACTATTTTGTGTAACTCGCATCCTTTTTGCGGAACGAGCGTAGCGAGTTAATAGGATTTAAAAGTTTATAATAAATAAAAACACCACACTCCACACTAGAAATTCGGCTCAAACTCCAAACAAAGAGGTTATGGGAATTCTGTCTATCACAAAAATATCACTATTACTATTAACCTTGTTAATTAATTCATTCGATTTTTTCTGACACTTCCGATTTGTTAATTTGACATCTATCATGTTCAGGACGATTTGATTTAAAATAGAGTAAAATAGTTTATAAACGCGTTGCATATAGCAACGCATAGGGCGTTATTTCTCATTTATTTCTAAAATAACAGACTAGTAGGACATTACAGTAATTAAGGTATCAAGGGTGTTATGAGCACAATAACGCACCGAGGTCGGCAGTGTACTTCCCGAGGGCCTCAATACTATAACACCCGTGGTGTCTTCAACGTTTAATGTCTTCAATGTCCTACTATAAATTAATTAATTAAAATTAATTATAATAGTAGTAATAGTAATTAATTATAATAGTTTAATTAATTAAAAACTTATGTTTAATTAATTAAAAAATTTTTTTTGTGATTTTTGTAAACGCACGGATTTTATTTTTATTGACGGTCATAAAGGTAATTTGTAATTTCTATTTTAGAATATATCAATAATTGAATATGAAAATAATTAAATATGAAAATAAATCATTATTTCCATGGTGTTATACATTTATAATACCCATGCAAGGGCGTTATAAATATTCATAACGCCCAAGGGCGTTATTTCTCTTTTAATATATCTCAAAATAGGGTGGTTATTTCAAAATACAGACTGATAGACATTAATATTATTAATGTCAATGGAAATTATTATTGTAATGGAAATTCAAAAAATACGAAAAGGTGCCAATTTCTATAAATCGTTGTTTAACAACTTTACAAAAATAAAAATTGAAAATCGTCGATACGTCTCTAGGCCAAAATTTAAAAATCGTTTTGAAAAAATTGAGAACATTTTATTATGAAAACGGGAAATTCCTCAATTTCACCGAATTTTGGACAAAGATTTCGCCACCCTGTGCACGCTTTGAATGAAGATTTTGAAGATTAAAACATACCGGGTCATAGAGAAAATATTAGCGTTTCATATGATGAAAACCGATTGAATATCCGTCTACTATTTTTAAAGTTACAATATTGACGAGCAGTTTATTAGAAATAATTATTCAACAAAGCATGATTTTTTATCATCATAATAATATATGGACCACCACATATCCCGAACAGCTATTAAAGTAATAATACGAATCTTGGTATTGAAAAAGTCGGATAGAATTCGACCATATTTCACATTGCATTCGACAATTTCATCCTGTCGTGATCAGGACCGCTATTATTTAGTGTAAAACTGACCAACCGCCTATTCTATGGTTAAATGATGATCAGATTAATCACGTTAGTCGGAAAAGAACACTTTGATAAAGGTTTTTTTAATAGTAGAGCAAAGTAGAACGAACGTATATTATATAAGCGGTTGTAATATAATTTTACAACCGCTGCCACTATAAATTACAACTCCTTGTCGATAGACTTTAGATGTGAGGGTTACTTTCCTTAATAAACCTCGGTTAAAAAATTCTTGATTGCAGAGCAGCAACAATATTTTAACTCTAGCCAATATAGTGCTCATTTCTTGAGTATATAGTCTTTCTCATCTTCCTTTAGATTCAATAGCATTACTGAGTATGTAATTTATAAATCATAAGCAACTGGTTTTAGACTTTAATTCTATTGATAGAGAATAAAAATAGTAGAGGTCCAATATTATACCCCTGAAGTACTTCAAAGATATACTCATTATAAAATAAGAAATGTTAAGGTTGCTGAATAGGTGGTATTTATATGTCAAATATTGATGTGATATGAGATTAGGAAACATTCATACTTACAATACATGAAGTTGCTCCTATTATCTATTCAGTTCAATTGAATTTGGTGAAACTCATTTGAATATTTAATATGATTCAAAGTATATGTAAAAGAACCCCAAATATTAAAAGATATTCTTCTAAATAAATTTAATGGTGGTCCCTTTGAAATAATTAAAATCTTTCAAAATTCGGCGTTATTACGAAATTTCGAGACAAATCAAATCACGAAAACAAATTTCGACCAAATGAAACCATATTCTGAAGATTATCGTTGATTTTCAGGTTTCTGCTGCTTATCGGAGCAGCAGCCGCCCAATATTCAATATTACCTATCAACAATACAGTCTTAGTTATCACGAAGAAACACAATTATCACACGACAAATGGACATTACTAATACAAAAAATTTTACTTCCTTAAAAACATCGACTTTCGATCATGATGAACTTCTAAGTCAATTCCTAACCCTTTTGCCCTGCTATACAGGACCACGTTTTTCAAGTCAATACCCATGTTAACCTTTTAAATTAAAAACAAACAAAAAGTGTGCTTATAGTAAGCTGAAGTATTGGTTAGTACAGTAGGTACTAACCAATTAAGAAGTATTGTACTAATTTATGTATTTTCTTGCAGGGGCCTTTTTAGTTCCTTACTGCATCATGCTTGTCGTCGGGGGCATTCCTTTGTTTTATATGGAACTAGCCCTGGGCCAGTTCAACAGAAAGGGGGCGATCACATGTTGGGGAAGACTGTGTCCATTGTTCAAAGGTGAGAAAGCGTTTTCAAAACTCTAAGTACCTAAATCTATTATTTGTATTAAATGTAGCTTCTTTTTATAGCCCAGTCAGAATAAACAAAAAATAGTTTAAGTTAAGGCAATCTTAATAGGCTAAGCATATTAGGAATAAGAAAGGCAAATTCACCTCAAATTCTCCAAATACCCCATTCACCTTCACCCATTATGTTTTTTGGGTCGCTGAACATGAATCTGAACTTTGTTGACAGAAATTTTGCCCGGAACTACTCTGTTTTTGGAAGTTCGCAAGGGTGTGTCCCCCCTTGCTAACTTCCAGCAATCAGGAAATGTGCTGTTTCTCAGGATGGTCGGGGGTGTCAAAAGTCAAATTATCCCAATGCACAATGTTAGGTATTGGTATTTGATTTATTTTTTTGATTTTATTCTGCACGGACGACCAGAAATTCTTTGGATCATTCCAGATGTTAGTTTCAACTGAACTAATGTAATTCTTGTAGGCTTGTACAGATACAAGTTAGCCCTTGACAATTCCTGATAGTAATAATTGTCGCCTGTATCTTTGAGTTTATTTTCTTGCCGAAGGTTCAAACAAAGTAGTTGTGGTTTTGTAAACTGTTACTAATCAATTTTGGGGGTGCACTTGTCCCACCATACCTTACATCAGTGACTTCCATCAAAAATCCCAATTATACGGAGCATAACACAGTACGTTATTTAATAAGAAAACCACTTAAACCTTTAGAATTGAACAGGGGCAGCATTCACCCAACTCAAGTGAAAAAAAAAGATGGCCCCTTTCCGACCTGCCCGGGAACAAGAAAACCTTGAACCAGTCTCAAAATGATATTTGTCACAAAACTACTACCCTCGCATAGCGCGGGTAATGGAAAAGACAGATCAAAGAGCAAGGTAGCACAATTAATATGATCTAAGAAACCATTAACGTTCTGTGGCAATATCGATAAATGCAATCAACTATAATGGGGCAAAGAAAGAAAGAAAGAAACCTGTAATATTCAGACCTTCTAATTCAGAGTTCTAATCACAAATGTTAGACGGAGCGCGTATTCGCTTTTCATAATATGCTATTCGAGGACGTAAATACTTATAATATACTCAAATATTTAATTGATGTGAACTAATGAATAGTGAATGTAACAATGTTGCTACTTGAAGTTTTTTACTTAATTTATTAAGCCATATTATTGTACTTAGGACTCAAAAAATTGTACTTAAATACACGCACTCGAATACTTTTTCAATTACTTTAGTACTTGTACTCGGTACTCAGAAGCTAAAAATCGATTGTACTCGTCCCAGCTCTGTCTGAAGTACATCTTCAGTTTTTCTTCTACTGAATCCTGGCCGACACTAGAGGAAAGTCGGAGAGGCCCAAATCTCTGTGACAGTCGTAACAACAGGTGACGAGTGCGGAGCCCCGAAAGGAACCCGTCGCCTAAATAAAACACTGGAATGTCGCGGCGCAAATCTACTGTAAGGAGGGTTAAATCCACAGGTCTATAAATTGAATACTCCCGAGAAAATCCCGTCAACGAGCGCCTGTCCCGAGTCAATTATCCGCTCCCACTAATCTCCGGAAATTCCGGGCCGGAAAGCGCTGGTAAAGTGCACTGTGACTATGCCTTTACACCACAAAAGACATTTCTAGGGTTCGCATTTGAAAAATGAGCCGCGGAACATTGTCGTACGATTCCATTGTAAAAGCACCCGCGTGTATATGGCTGAAAGCCAGTTATTAATAACTATATATGCGACAATCGGACACCTACCTAGATAAATCACGCAAAATTATTATTATTTCCCTTGTTCGTGTTAGGGCCGCTAAAATTTGATCCATTGTCTTTGCCGGAGTATCAAGAAGCGGGCCAGAAACAATTTTATATTTATATTATGTATTAATATCATACATTATAATCATATTTCACCGATACAATAAGGCGATTAACTATTCTATTAACTATTTTGTTTCATCGGCTAACTCAGATATTCGGAAAAGAGGATTCTGATGTATAACAGCTTGGCTGCATTTCCTAATATTGAGACTGCATTGGGAATGTACTTGGTATTGATGGATGCTAATTGCAGCGGAGAACATTCATCTTCTAAAATGAAAATTATTAAAAAATAGGCTGCGTACGACGATGACACAAAAACGTCATGTACATTTGTCACTGCTCAGTATAGAGTGATTTACTTCGAGAAATTACTCGAAATTACTAAGAAAACACGTAAAGTGTCATTCACTTAAATGTAATAATGTAATAAATTATTATCAACTGCAAAAACTGACAAAAAAAATGTATCCTAATAGTAGAAATTTGTTTCTCAACTGCAAAAATAAAATGATCAGTAGATATTTATTAATTGAAAGGGCTTCCACTTTCTTCTTTGCCCCGGGGCCCCCTGTGTCCGGCCCTGACGGTAATTAAAAATTTAATTTGGGTTAATTTGTTTAGTTAAAAATATACCTTATTAGATAATAGTTACAAGCGCCAATCAATCTGTATAACAGCATCAGATAAACTGATTGCTTCGTAAGATTGACAGAACGATATTATTTATTAAAGATAAAGCACTGAATGTTATTAATCAATGAATAAGAGTATGCTGCATTGTCAACAACAAATTACTAAACACTCACTTGAAAAAATAGGACAAAATAGATAGGTACTTATTCACTTTCCATTATTTAGTTAGTAACCCTCTTACTAAGTGCGCCACTGGCGGTGCACTGGCCAATATAATTCCAATATTCAGTCATCTCTGCGGTACCGGCGTTAAGTGGTTGAAGAATGGTCATTCGACCGGGGCAG
The DNA here is from genome assembly GCA_964058915.1 of Tetropium fuscum. NCBI lineage: Eukaryota > Metazoa > Arthropoda > Insecta > Coleoptera > Cerambycidae > Tetropium > Tetropium fuscum. Next base: position 202,828 of record CAXKVY010000131.1, read on the forward strand.
ATTACGAGGCCGATTTCGGCGTCTTAACGCTAAAAGTTAAAAGCCTGTGAATTGTTCTTTTACTTCTATCCACTCGACCGGCGAAATTTGAAAATAAAAGCACTTACCTCTGTTGCGAAGGCATTAAGCTTCTCCTGACTTAACTCCTGCTTTCCACAACGTAGTTATAGTAAACAGAAACATGACGTACAATCTCTTGACATGATAGAAGTTTAAATTTTCTTTCGAACATCAATCCAGATGAATTTGCTCGTGAAATGGAAAAGTATTAACATCATGTAACATTTTCAAGTATTTCAACAAGTATTAATACTAAAGAATTTGCAAACTACGGAATTAGGGAGGAAATTGCAGAAAATTATATTATAACAATTATAATAATAATTTATTGGTGTGTTATACACGAAGTCAGAAATGATACATAGGAAAATATGAGTATACATATATAAATAGAAAATTACGTTAACACTAAACATTTAATGATAATGATGTAAGAAATAATATAATAGTAGAGTCCACAGTCCACGGCCACATCAAAGTTGTCTAGAAATGATTTTCGTTTGCCCTTTGAGTTTAAAAGCTGAAGCCAGCTTTAGATGATTCCTCATATTTAGAAATATCGAAATTCGTAAGTCGTCAAGTGTAGTCCTGTACGGGGTGGTTCTAGGGCATGAAATGTCAAAAACACCCATTTTTGCATAATATTAATCTACACAATTGAACGTTCGTCTAGGTCTAGACCGAAGCTCAGTAATATAAGACTTCTTACTTAAGACCTTAACTTATAATATTTTTATAAATAATTTAAAATTCAGGAAAGCACTGGATTAAATTAACCACCGTAACGTTTGCCTAACGCTAGTGAAATAGACCTTAATATTTCGATATGTTCCCGCTTTACACGACGATAGCTACTTTAGTTACAGTCTGATAAAAAATACCCAGGAATAACGTTTTAGAGCGTAATTTCAGCGGTCTAGTGCATATTTTGTTTTTTAATTTAGATAATTCTATAATTATTTTAGTGATTTTTGTAAGAGCAGGGGCATAGGGTTGGTTAAGGTCGACTATCGCTTGCGTTCTCTCAGATGCCGAGTTTATTATGGTCGAATATCGCCATTTCTCTACATAGAAATATTTGTACATGCGCATAGTACATGCGCATACATAGATATTATTGAAAATAGAAATATTACTGTATACGAAATCTAACAGATACTAAAAAATACCGTTTTTCTATTGTTATAATATAATGTAAACATATGTATAGTGAAAAACAATTAACTAAGAATTATTTCGTCTCATGTCATTCGATAATTTGTTTTGATTTCCTGTAAAGAACGAAGTGAGATAGGAGTGTTTACAACCCATGCAAGCCTGTCCGACATAAGTAGGTAAAGTGTGCCAGCGAGACGTAGAGAAGGAAAGCACCGGTGGGGCCCACTTTTCTAGTGCAGTAATTGGGCATGTGGTTGTGGAAATTATTTACTTAGGTATTTGCTTAGTAGTGAGTGCATTGTGACTGTTTTTAAATATGGGCAGGTGTTGTTTTGTGCCGAAGTGCATTATCGGATATCAATTTTGTGAAGAAAAACATTCACTATTTCGTGCACCAGTTGAATTTATTTATTGAAATGGTAGAAAGCGATTCCACGGCAAGACAGAGAGTTGTCGCAAAATTTCCAACTGAATTTTAAAGTAGTTATCCTCAGTCGATTGAGCCGAAATTTTGCACGTACGTATAGTTTAGATGACAATGCAGGGTTAGCTAAGTAACGTCATTCTAAATTAAATATGGCGGACCGCCCAAGATGGCGGACTAGTTATTTTTTATGCACTTCCATGATATGGGTATCCAATGGAAGAGTTTGCTGAGAAGAATAAGAACATAAAATGACATCACTATAAATCCAATATGGCGGACTCCCAAAGATGGTGGACTGTTTTTCATGGGGGTGAATAAACCCCATGACATGGATATCAAACGGAGGGATTCAAGGGAAAAAATGGGCAAAATGGTGAAAATCAAGATGGCCGTTATACCAATTTTAAAGTTATAACTCGGCAAAGGTTAGGGATAGTTTAGTGGTTCTCGAACAAATGTTGTAGGGACCGGCAAGGGTCAACTGCTAGCGATAAAAATAATAGTTGTTTCAATCCGACTGAAATTGTTATCCCGGGGTTTTTGGACTCCCCGATTGCGATTTTGGGGTCGAATTGTTCGGGTCAAATCTGGCAACTGAATTTTAAAAATACGCCTTGGTTGGCTTCATACTATGACTTGGTAATTTGGCGAGATGGGCATCAATAGCATTGGTTTGCAACCTAGAAGGAAAGCTAGAGATTCAAACCCGGAACTGTGTTGCGTTAAGCACATGTAAGCTTCAAGCTGAAATAAATAACTAAGAAGTAAGAAATTTTAAAAAAGAGTTTAGTAGAGTAAAATCACTAGAAGGTCTCCTTATGGAGGAACTAGACTGTATTAAATTAACAGGCAAACCACCATGCAACAATGACGCATTAAATTAAATGCACAGACTTAGAAACATGTCTAGCGATAACTAAAAAATTAATTAATATTAAAAAAATACTTTTAAAAACAAGCTTTTAAATGCTCTAAAAAGAGGAAAATAAACTTTAAATTAAATTAAACCCATCAATTTATTACATTACACAATTTATATGATATTAAAGTTTGTCGCGAGATTTAACGGTCTAGATAAACAAGAATACTACAATACAAGAATTATATGTAACTTGTTCTTGACATAAATAATTATATCTAAGAAAAAAATTATGTTTTCTAAAAATATGTAAATCTCGTGACAAGCTTTTATATCATATAAATTGTATAATGTAATAAATTGATGGGTTTAATTTAATTTAAAGTTTATTTTCTTCCTTTTAAAGAGCATTTAAATGAAAGCTTGTTTTTAAAAATGTTTTTTTTACTATTAATTTATTATACGAATATTACATAAAACTCGCGAATTGTTTCCTTTTATACAACATTTCTTGAAATGCTATAACTTTTTGTAATTTTACACGAAATCATAATTATGTTTCTTTCAGGCATAGGTTATGCGGTGGTGCTGATAGCTTTTTACGTTGATTTCTATTACAATGTCATCATAGCTTGGGCCTTACGTTATTTTTTCGCATCTTTCACAAATTATCTGCCATGGACGACTTGCAGCAATCCCTGGAACACCCAAGACTGCAAACCAGTAAGTAAATTTACTGATAAGTCGTTAATAAATTGATTATGTGATACATAATTTTGTCTTGACCTACTGCCGTAAATCTATGATATTACACAAACATTTTTTTCATGTATTTCAGTTCGATTTTCCGTCAAGAAATTGGACCGATTTCAACAGAACGGAGTTCAACAGATCGGATTTATCGGTATCTGACGCGAGATTCGCCTCGGCCGCCTCAGAATATTTCTAGTAAGTTCTTACAAAACAAACTGGATAACCGGTAAAGGGCTGTAAATTGACACAAAGATAATGTATGGCCTACAACTAAGGTGTGAAGCATCTTATTGGGTTCAGTTTTTACAAGCTTTTATTTAACTTGCTAAGTATGTATGTAACTCAATATGTTTGTTCGGATCAAATCTTGCAACTGAATTTTAAAGCAGTTATCCTTAATAGATGGAGGTGAAATTTTAAATACGCGTTTAGTTTGGATGACAATGTATGTTTAGCTGAGTAACGTCATTCTAACTGAAATATGGCGGACCGCCCAAGATGGCATACTAGTTATTTTTTATGCACTTCCATGATATGGGTATCAAATGAGGGCTAGTTGTATAATAGGTATTGTGAGAGTGGATTTTATCTAAATTTAGTTTAAGCTAGTCTTAATTAGTTTTTATCCTAATACTAAACGTAACTACATTATGTACCTAAAGATTTATTTTTTATTTTTGTATTAATATAATCATACCATTCTAAACATATATATGCTTTTTATTATAAAGTTTTGCCTGTATGTTATAGTTACAGAAGAAGGACTAATATATTATTAAAGGGTTGTTATAAAAAGGACGGTGTTATACCACGACCGAGCCGCCGCGCCAAAGTAGGTGTCCGTTGAAACGGCTGGGGTGTTTAAAAAAAATCCTATCTCGGAAACCGTTACCACTTGTGAAAATTTCTTTTCATCAAAAACTTTTCCACTCCTTTAGGCACATTTTTCGTCGATTAATCATAGATCTATCTTCAACCGTTCAAAATTTGTGCTGAAATTTTCACCTCAGTTTTGGTACCGCACCTCCTTTTAAACAATCTGACAAATTCTGTATTAAAAAAAAATATTTTTTGCACGTACCGTTGAAATTTATAATGATTAGGCTTTCGACTGGTGCAAATTTTTATAAAAAATATTAAAAATTTATGTCACAATCGCAAGTTAAACACAAAAAATAGTTTTTTTACGTTAACTGAAAATAATGGGAATATATTTTTGCAATTACGAATTTAATGGAACCCTCCGGATTTGCATCCGCAACGTCATTCTCCACATTGTATATATTTAACTAATATGAGATGGAAGTTGATGAAATTTTTTTTTGGGTAATTTCAATTGATCGTCAGTGAATTTCCAGTCCTTGAAAATTGGATAATTCTTTGCCCTTTCGTCAGCATGATTTTTTCAAATGCTCTTATATTCTTGTATACTTATGCTTCTGTTATACAGCATTCAGTACAGCTATATCGCGTCGTAATTACTGGGTGGTAATTTACAAAAGAAAGGCAAATTACTGTTTAAAGTGTAATTGTTGTAATGTGAAGCCGTCTCCGGCCAAGAAATTCCCCATCTCGCAATATTTTCCGTGCGGCCAAAACGTGTATTTTGACTTTTTGTGTGTATAATTTAACAAGTAATATTTTTATACCTGCTGTCACCTCGATATTATAAACGGTTATCCAACAAAAAACTGAACCGGAGCACCTTTTTTTCATCCGCATAGATTATGTTCAGGAGTTTTAGGCCCGAAGTGCGAGCATTTCACCGGTTGCTTTCGCGATTTTATGTAGAACTCGAAGTAGATTAATAACCAGGGATTCCGTAAACCGTAAAATTCGCCTTGTTATAGCCGCGCCATTCTAGAGCTCCATCGCAGCCACGGCCTACACGACTTGGGCGCCATAAAGTGGGACATAGCTCTGTGTCTTTTGGCGGTGTACATAATCTGCTACTTTTCGCTGTGGAAAGGCATCTCCACGTCTGGAAAGGTAGTCTGGTTCACCGCCCTGTTTCCCTACGCCGTTCTGTTGATACTGCTCGTTAGAGGTATCACGCTGCCTGGATCTGCCGAGGGGATCAAGTATTATCTGAACCCCAATTTCAGCGCTATCGGCTCCGCAGAGGTAAGCGGAATACAAAAAAAATCAATCAATCTACTCGTTTAATCAATTTTATTCGAGCACAAAGCAATTCTACCTATACGGTAAATATGTCTTACTGTATTATAAGTACATTTAATTATTTTAGAACAGTCGTGACCAATAAATGGTTGAAAACCGACTGTACTATCAATAGTCATCACTTTTAATATTATAGGCGAGGCAAATTAACACAGAGAGGGCAAAACCTACGAAATTTTTCCGAACGGATGGATTGAGTTGCGGTTTTTTGACTTCGATTTAGGAACATTTTTAGTGCATATTGTTTAAATATGAAAAAATTAATGTGAAATGAAAAATGAAATATGAAAAAATATGACAAAAAAATCATGATCCGCTACCCAAAAAGCCCCCGAGTAAGGAAATTGGGATCATTTCGTTAATTATTTACGAAATAAATATAAATAAATAAATAAATGAAAGTAAATATTTTTTTCATATCCAAACAAAAAAATGCATTTTTCTATGGAAAAATATGCACAGAGGCCATTTTCCCTAAAAATACTGAAGAATAATGATTTTTATATTTTTTCTCAATCGAATAAAATCAATAAAAAATATTTTTTTCAATATTCAAACAAAATAAAATGCATTTTTCTATGAAAAAAACATAAAAATAAGGAAAATAAGGTTTTATATATTTTTTAAATGTCCTCGTTCGAAGTCCAAAAAACTGCATCTCAATCCATCCATTCGGAAATATTTCGGAGGTGAAATGTTAAATTACATGGTCTATTACATGAGTATAGTTTATCCCAGAAAACAAGACAGTTGCGTCATCCATCACAACGAGTGACGCAATTTATTGACATAGTAAAATTATTCACAGAAGAATTTAGCAAGGATACTTGATTTTCTAAAATAATTTTAACATTCTGATTTCATTGAAGTTGCTTAATTGTATTTTTCTGCATTTTCCGGATCCATATTTCCTGTTATACATTTAATAATAGATCCCAAGTTTTCATTTAATAAGTGATCTCACTATTTTCTGTCTATCCGGGGGGATAGACAGAAAGATATATGGGATTTAATTGGTTGTTGTTCTATAATTTTAAACAAAGCCTCACGATGTTTTCTTTGCTTCGGAAATGGTGGATATAGCGATTATTCCCTTAATTACCAGTTAATGGAAATTCCCTACGAAACTATAATTTCTCCACAGCCTAACACTGATGTTTCTGAGTCTTCCTTCTCTGTTCTCTCCTGAGAGTCGTTCTCTTTCTTAGTTCTTTCTTGAACTGTTGGCTTCTTGCTTCTTAAATCTAATTTACATCCAGGGTGTCACTGAAGAAACTAGGCGATACTAGATATCTTGGGTTTGATTCCTCTCTTCGTCACGTGATCTCGATGATCGGCTTTTATTAATTATCTGGCCTGATTGTCCAATAATTACGATTGTAATTGGTAATTAAGGTGATTTTTCCCTCGTGCCACTGATGGTTCTGTCGGTCTTCTCGTTTAGCTACTCTGTGTTCACTGAACTCTGAAAATTTTCTTCTGATGTAGGACCTTCGGTAATTTAAGAATTGAAACTCACAGTAATCAGCGATTGATTAATTTATACCATCCTACCGACGCGCGACGGCGCCAGTTTCGATTCGGATCGAGCGGAACAAATTTTTAAAAAGACAAACATTTTATTTCCAGAGACACTAACTGTCTTGTTTCTTAGGATAAAGTAGGTATATAAGTAAAACCTAACAAATTGTCAATGCATATTCTGTCCTTAAACTAAAATGTCTTAAACTTTTTCCTCAGGTATGGGTAGACGCTGCTACTCAAGTTTTCTTTTCTCTGGGCCCCGGATTCGGCGTGCTTTTAGCTTATGCCTCCTACAACAAATACCACAACAACGTTTATAAGTAAGTTTCCTAATCTACACTCTAATGGGAGTTATCTGAAAAGTTATACAACCAAAAATAAACCTCTTATAAAGTTTTCTTAATATATAATACCTGAAAACTTCCATGCAATAGTCAACTCTAGATGCGAACACACCATTTCAATACATTACATAGCCTCACGCAATTTTAACGTTGATAGAAATATAATTATTAAGTGTTCATTTACATTTTACTTTAATAAATAACTGTATTTTTTAAGGGATGCCCTGTTAACAAGCGTGATCAACTCCGCAACGAGTTTTATTGCAGGATTTGTAATATTCTCCGTTCTGGGCTACATGGCACACGCTGCCGGCCGACCCATACAAGACGTAGCCACAGAGGGCCCGGGACTGGTCTTTGTGGTGTACCCTGCCGCCATTGCCACCATGCCAGGAAGCATATTTTGGTCGCTTATCTTCTTCATGATGCTCTTAACTTTAGGATTAGATAGTTCGGTAAGTATATATTTTATGTAAAAAAACAGTATCTGTGATGTAACAAATTGATATGCAACAGCATGGAAGTTTAACTAAAGTCTATTTAAAATCTGGACATAATTTTACTGTATGTGTAGAAAATGTGTCTATTAATATTTAAGTATCTCCACTGATTAAGAAGACTTCATAGTTCTTTTTCTTATGAAACATAGTTGCTCATTTGACGTAAATTTAAAATGTGTTAAATTTGGACAAAACTTGCGTGTTACCGCTATCATATTGCTATATCACAATTTCTTAAAATCGTTTAATCACAAGCGAAAGAAAGGTTGTTGAAGCTATATATACCTACCATGAGTTGAATTGAATATCTATAATCTGTGCCAAAGTAATAGTTCCAAACCTTAACACTATTGTAAAGATATGAATGTTTACCTTTATTTTTATTTATTTCTTTCTGTTTACTTCTCCGTGGATCATTACAATGCAATTCATTTGACAGAGTTATTTCTCGGGAAACCAGCGGACCAGGCCACAATCCATGAAAACATAAAATATACAATTACTGTTCTGTTGACATACATAATATACAAGTGTACTCACAGGGGGTTCCTCTGCCCCCGAACCAGCACTCAGTACACCCTCCAGTAAAACGGCCAATACTATTCTCAGTCATATCATTAATATCTATTACTTATCTACTTGATTGGGTGTTATTCTCTATCAAACTTAATAAATTCCCAATGCTTCAGCGACTAGCTAGTGCCATCCTAAAAATAAGTAGAGGCTTCCCCGGATACACAATTGCCGCTAAACAAAAGGTATCCCAACGACAAGGTAACACCTTATCGCGTCATTCGAGTCGCAAACAAGATAACCCTAAACTCGTAAGACCAGCCACTCGAAGGCACGGCGCCCAAGACTAACGTCTAAGGGTTTCCTTTATAATCACGCCCAACTCTATTCCCTATTTTTAAATAAGGTCAGGGCAGTCGAACAGTAATCACTCGTGTCGACACACACACACACACTGACTGACTGACTGTGTCGTTTTCTCGCCTGCAGCTGGCCCCAGAATTTGACTAGTAAGCAATGTGAGCATCATACAAGAAAATATGAGAAGTAACTAAACATACATTCATTACGTTTTTATTGATAGAAGTATTAAATATTTTATTATTATTATTATTATTGTGTATTTTATAACAAATAATACTTTATATAAGATACGCGTTACATTATTCATTCTAAAATCAAGAACTAGTAACTGAAACACAATCCAAGACAATCAATAAGCCAGTCAACACGTTGGCCAGAGAAATAATGTTTATATGTTTACGATTTTGTCAAATTTATTTGAGGTAACATCCAAAAATTGGTTGCTGTTTTTATTACCTACTTGTTATAACTATGTACTGTAACTAATTACAAGACGCTTAGCTTCCAAACTAAAATCTGCCTATTCTAGTTTGGTGGATCGGAAGCAATAATAACAGCCCTGAGCGACGAGTTCCCCAAAATTGGAAGGCACCGAGAGATTTTCGTAGCATGCCTGTTCTCTTTGTATTTCCTGGTGGGTTTGGCCTCGTGCTCTCAAGGTGGTTTTTACTTCTTCCACCTGTTGGATAGGTATGCCGCCGGGTATTCCATGCTATTTGCAGTGTTCTTCGAAGCCATTGCAGTGTCATGGATTTACGGTAAGTTATTTTTTTTTAATCTCCGACACAAACAAATGTCAAGCCAAAGATTATGGGAAATTCTGTGTCATTTCTTAGGCACACAGCGATTCTGTGACGACATAGAGGACATGATTGGTTTCGCTCCCGGCTACTACTGGAGATTCTGCTGGAAATTCGCCGCTCCAGTCTTTTTGCTTTTCATTATTGTGTACGGGCTTTTGGGGTACGAGCCCCTCAGCTATGGAGAGTACGTCTACCCAGGCTGGGCAAACATACTAGGCTGGTGCATTGCGGGTTCCTCGGTCATTATGATACCCGCCGTAGCTATATACAAGTTTCTGACGACGCCTGGATCATGCATAAAGGTTGGTTTATTTATAAGTACGTTATAGAAAAAAGTAAATCCTTATTGTTGCCTGTTCTATACAAGGCAGGTGATTGGACCAAGATATAAAGCACACCAAAGATGTATGCCCAGTAAAGTTACTATCGGTTTTGTCTTTTACAGAGACTGAAGATATTGACCACGCCATGGAGAGACAGCCAGATGGCGGCGCAAGCCAACGGAGTAGTGCAGTCCGAGAGCAACCAAGTGAGGTTAGCAACGCCAGACACGCCTAATCAGGCGCCTGTTGACGTGTGAGAAAAAAGAACCTTGAAATTTCAAGAATACTATGTTTAATTTACCTATAATTTTGTAACAAAGCACGTACCTATATAGTTTTAAGAATAAATAGTTTAGAAGTAAGTTTACCGGTCTAAATAAATATGGATTCCATATTTAGTTATTTAGTAGTTAGGCCTATAGATTTACATGAATATTGTACCATATGTAGAATAGAGTAATAGAGGAATCAATACCATACACATTATATGATCGGTTTCTGATGCATAATGTTAGTTATACATTATACTCTGTATTATTAGTTATCGACTTAAGTTTTAAACTTGTGGACATGTATCAATCTTGTCAACACTTGAATCGCAGCCATTGCTAGGCCATTTCTTGAAATTGCTTAGTAAGATATAAATTGACGGTTGAATACATCCTTCTCAAGTGAAACTTTAAGCCATGAATATGCCGGTAACATGTTAAACCATATAAATAAGCCAATAATTGATACATAGCTTTCTATTATTTTGTCAAAAAAAATAAATATATAGTATCTTGTAACTAACCTGTAAATATTGGACACAAATTGCAGGCCCCAAATTATTGATTACCTACAACTAGAATAACCTCAGGTACAACTACTACCAGTACTAAACCGGACCCAGGATACTCTATTCTGTTCTGGGGCACTAACACTACAGTACTCACTACATTGGAAAATTATGGTATTTAATACCTTTCGCGTACCTTCTTCTCTTCTTCTTGAACCACTCGAACTACCAGAGTAAAATGGTGCACCTACGTAGTATGGCAGCAGTTTATCATTATTTACAAATTTAAAAATATTTTTTTAACACAGTCACCAACATATTTTGTCATCAGTCTTATCATACGGATCGCATTATAACTGTATCCTCCTTTTGCATGATCAAAATATATCATGATTTAATAAGATTTGTGATCCCCACGGTAAGTCTGATTTTGGCTATACCTCTCCTTCTGGGTAGATATTCTTTTTTTTGTGTGTATGAACCAAGGTGTAACGACAGCATAGATAGGTATTGTGGTACAAGCTTGTTTATAAATATGCTGTGGTGTAACCATCAACGTGTAGATAACGTAGACAATGTATTAGTTAGCAATATTATTATAGACGAATGTTGTACAGATACAATAAATAGTTAGAAAATATTTGTTACACGACAAAATAGCTATTAGAAATTAGAACTAGTAGGTACATAGTATATACCAATGTTGTACCTACCTATTAAAATTGTAAAAATTTTGTACTTTTGTGAATACATGATACATGCTTTAATAAGTTAGTGTAGATTAAAAAGGCAGCCAAACAGCCATCGGTTGCTTTAAATCTACTAGGTACTAAATGAATACTACTAGGTGTTTCTGTTAACATTTAATTGATACTTATATAAATGTAATTCTTGCGACTTTTTAATGTTTTTTTTTTAGGTATTACAAGCTCCTTACTGCAGTGTTTGTATATTCATTTTGTTATATTTATGCATGATTCTGTAGTTTCCTTTTTGTTATTGAAAACTGTTTGCAACAGCCATTGCAAACGATTTCAAGCCCTGTATATTTTTAAAATAAATGAGTTTGTTTATGTAAAATAAGCTTTGCATTCTTCCCATTACAATATAATTCCTCGTACACTATATGTTACTATAGTTCTTTATTTAACAAATTTTCCTACGAAATATTTCACTTATGGATAGGTACTCTAATTGATGAATTTAGTAAATTCGAGGATAAATTGCATTGTGAGGGATCACTATTATATTTACAACATGTGCCAAATTAAGACACATTTACTTAAGCACTCTATCCTCCTACCGGGTTGGCCAAAAAATGTTTGGTTGGCCTTTTTATGTTTGCTCCTAACTTTTTTGTTTATTAACCAATTTCAAAATAGCCGATTTTTAAAAATTCAGTTTTAAATTTTAAAAAAGGGGCCATTTTGAAATTTTCTGTCCATTTTTAGACTGGGCGGGACAAATTTTTTTGGCCCACCCGGTATATTCAAACTATGAAAGAAATTGATATATACGTAAAGGTTATTTCCGGTATTTTTATAATTTTTAAAGAATAATATGAGGCAAATTACAAAAATGCACCATTAGGGCATATTAAATATACCGAATAACTACCTACAGCAACTACCTACATTAAAACTTTTAGGTATTCTATGCCTAATTTAAAGCTAAGAGGCCATTAGTTTGTCATGAATAATAAATAAACATTACTTGAAAAACTTTGTAATTTACTAAGTTCAATAATGAAGTCTGCCTTTAGTGTACATTTACTTACCTTAATTTTCAGTTCCGAAAATGAAGCGAGGCTATCTAACAAATATATTTTTCTTTTGCAGCATTTTAGCAATCACGCCTTTTTACAGCTTCAAGAAAATATCTCTAGTAAATCGAAAACTAAATTGCATATGGTTGATTGTTGTCTTAGTCTGGAAAATTCTCCTACTACTGGGGTACTTTTTAATGCAATACCCACATTTCCAGGCAACCGCACAAGCCCCAACAGTGAAAATACTGGAGCACCCCACCCAATTTAGTTACTGGTTCTTGCCTGCTTCCTCTACGTTTCTTCTACTAATTCATAGGAAGAAATGGGGGTGTTTCCTCAATGACATTGTACGTATAAACGAACTTCTGCCACTAAAGAAACCAAAAAATAACTATGTCTGGAATACCCTGAATATTTTACTGAATATAATTTTCATGGTATACACTGGCTTCGACATACTAGAGAACATTCGATCCCAAAGGGTTGTATATGAAAAGTTTTGGTATATTTTCTACAACGATTTCGAGGAACTGGTATTGCTTTACACTATCATCCTAGTAAATTGTATAACGTTAAATCTACGAGAAAGATATGAAGTGTTAAATGAAAAACTTACTGATATAGTGAACGTAGCAGTGGAGAACAAATTTATGAGCGAAAATGTTGTGCCAACGACAGTTCATGATGTCAAGAAAGTTAAGGGTCTATATAGGCACTTGGCTGACACAGTAGGCGTGTTAAACTCACTTATAGGTTGGTCGATGCTATGCTTAGTAGTATACAGTGTACTGGACGCCTTGGATATTTTGAATACTTTCATTGTAGGCGAAGCAGGGTCTCAGTTCGACATAGATTCAATTGAAATTCTGTTGATATTGGTAAGGTTGTTAAATTCACCGTTCAAGTCTTCCTAATACTGATGCTTGTAGATTTACAATATATATGTAACAATGTCCTGCGACTACATGACGACTGAGGGCAAAAAAATAATATGCCTGTGTTACAAACTCGAGGCTAAGTTCCCAATGAGATCCCCTATTAGAAAAGAGCTTTTGGAGTTTGCGGAGGAGGCTAAATATTATAATCCGAGAATTAATGTATTGGGACTATTTGATATCGACAGAAAAATGAACTTGGCATTAATAACTATCGTCACTACGTATTTGATTGTCCTTATACAATTTAATAGCATTTCGTAAATATTCCTATGGCCTACTACTGTATTTTAAGGTCAGATAAAACAAATTTTGTGCTGTCGGACGCACCTCATTGACTAGTAATTGTGACAGTGTACAATTATCATAACCTCAAATAAATGACACTAGTATCAAGCAACATTTTATGCACTGTCGAGTGTAAATGCACAAAAGTGAACTTCCATTGCCAGCGTTGACAAAATTAGACAGTTGACCAATGGCAATGTCTATTTACATGCATTTCAACTAATATTTAACATAACTGACTTACATTCTGTGAAGCCGTGTACGTTTATATACAGCCGCCATTTTGATATAAATTGTCGAATTGAAAAAATGTCGCGTGACTCATCCCAATATGAAAAATGTAATGATATGACTCAATAGAATAAAAGAAAGAAGCATTAACTGCACTGAAATCGCACAAGTGCATATTTGGACCGGAATAAAAATTGCGGTAGGTCGAATCGGAACGGTGGTAGTGTGCACCGATGTGGTGATTTCTATTGCATTAGCACAGTATGAGTACATGTAAGTCGAAGAAACATGCAAGTTGAATACAAAACAATAGAAAAACCACGCAACTTGTCTTCTCTATAATTCTGACATTCTAATATTTTTAGTAACATTTTAATAAGAGATGATTTTTGATGAAATAAAACCCAAATTTACATCCCGAAGATTTATTTAGGTTGTAATCACAGGATCCAGTCACATCTAATGTTGCCATGTAAACCGAATAAAATGTAAGTACAATCAAATTGACGTCAATAGAATTGAATATGCTGTTAATTTTAGTGAGTGTACAGAAGCCTATATTAAAATAACTTTTCGATCTATGTTTAGATAATTATCGTAGATTACATTTATTACAATATTTGACATGATCTTAAAGCGCAGGTACAAGTTCTTTAAGTTAAAATAAGGGGCAGAATAATTTATCTAAAATACTGTACTAATAAATTAATTATTAAATATTATACTTATACACCTATTAAAACAAGAATACCTTCCTAGAGGTACGATTTTCAACAAGGAACAATTCGATCTAAAGTGAAAAACAATTACTGCAATTGTTTCATTAAACACAAAAACCTTACTAAGTACTGCATTTTAAATAAAATACTACTGAAAAATACGTTATTATCACACTCTAGCTTTTCCGTTCATGATCTTGCCGTTCATATCACCATTGCATCTGTGTGTACCATCGATCCCATTTGCATGTCCGTTCACCTTAATTTCTTTGGTGTTGGAACAGGACAAATCATCAGGCCCTAAAACATATACAAAATGACATTCTAAATACCTACCTCTATATAATTATCTAGCAACGTACCACCTGTTACAGATCGATAAAATTTCTTGGACGTCTTCCAATCCTCCCTCAGCGAAAGATTATACATGGAATAGTCTGGATTTCCAGTAACTTCTTTTTTTATATCAAGGAAAGATGGTAGGGTCTTGAAGAGATGTTCCTTTTCATGTGCTGAATAAGTCTCCATGAGAATCAACCCCTTGCACCTAATTACACAAATAAATTAGGCATTTTGTGTAAAAAATGCGGGAAAACATTAACGTAACCTCACAAAATTCTTGTCACTGACTGAAGACTAATTTCCTAATCTTTTCAGCAAGCCATGACTGTCAAACTCATTTGTTTTCATGTGTTTTGATGACTTTTTGGGGGTATTTTGCATTGTCAGACCTCAGACCCATTATCATTATTCCAATAATGATTGTTACACTCCACAAATTTCTTTTGAGTCTAATGCTGGAATGGTGCAGGTCTTACCAAATAATAACTGTTACTATGTGGTTGTGTATAATAGTAATGTTTTATGTAATTATTGTGCATGCAATTAACACCCTTTTCGTGTTGAAATTCGATGATGAAAGTGATCACATAGTGAGGATTTGTGAAGCTATACAAAACAAAGATGTTGTGGGTAGCATAAGGCTCTTGGAAGACTATCCGCAGTATATAAATGCATATACCGAGGAGGGTTATACGCCGTTTTTAATAGCTTGTGCCAATGGGAATACGCAGCTAGTTAAGTTAATGTTAAGAAAAGGTAACATCACAAAGTGGTAGTGTATATATCACAATAATGATATTTTCAGGTGCCGACATTAGATTGAAGTCTGCAAAGAAGGAATCGCCGTTTTATTTGGCAGCATTTTACTATATTAAATACCCCCGTGTTCAAGATGCAACGTGTATCAGAGAGCTTTTTTATGCTGGTGCCGACATTAACGAACCGACCGATAGAGGTCTGACCGCATTGCAAATGGCAGCGATGTTTGGGCATACTGCACTGGTAAAATGGATGCTTTTAAAAAATGCTTCCATAAGAACGAATCCTGATCCTTACCTGATAGCTTGCACTCAAGGCCATCAGGAGACTGCGAAGCTTATTTGGAGACTCACTATGACCCATGCATTAAATTATAAGTGAAAGTGTAAGACGAATTTGATGTTTTTGCATTCAAAGAATGTCGACAGTCAGTGACATTAAATTCTGCATAGAATTTAATTGATAAAAATTGGTTTCGGAATATTACATGACACCAAAAAAGTATAAAAGAATTGCCGAATTTAGGCAGCATTTGGTGATAGTGGACGAAATAATTACCTATGGTGATAAATTTTGTAGTTACTTAAGAATGCAGTGTTAATTTTACCAATACTTTACCAATAATTTTAATTTTTAATTAAGATCAACGTAAACTTCTGTTGTGATTTTACCTAATAAACCAAACTAGAGTGCTTTTGTATTTTTATTTTAAATAAAGTGCAGGTGATACACAACAAAATATGAGTAGAAAAACATGTAATAACAGAAACAGGTATATTTCTAGTCGTTTTACAAAAAAATTGGCATGTTTCTCAAGCAAATTATGTAACATATTTACAGTCAACAAATTTATTGACAGGGGATTTTATAAACTATAGAGAGTGGAATATATCGGTTTCGCTATTATAGGTACTTGTTGCGAACAGTATTATGCTCGTAGCAGCAATGAGATTTTAATCACAGATAAAAGAGAGCGAACATCAATGAATGAAAGAAACCAGATCAATGTGATTGTACCGCGATATTTATAACATCAATTTTTAGTTATATTTATGATTTTCATTTTTACAGCTTGACAATTTCATCATAATTTTCCCCTGTAACTACAATTTTAATAGTATATTAAAGTATAAGTGGATACCTACCTATTACTCACAGTAGCCCTATAGCGGTTTGCTACGTTAGAAGCGAAAACTGGTAGAGTCGCCGCAGGTCAATGCATTTTATATGGGCGGCCTCTGCAGTGACGTGTACACATTTTATCTCGGGAACAATGCGTTTTATATCGTCGCAGTGACTTATGGTAATTAAAAACGCGATTTTTCGAGGAAATAGAGCAACTGTTTTAGAGACCAGTTATCCACGAATACTTTGCATTATTTTGTTTTATTGGTACACTGTAAAATCATAAATACTGGTAGCAATACAAAAAATGGAAATAATAACTAAAAATGTAAAATGGTTGAATTCGTGATGTGACATCAGTATGACTTTCATTGAAGACTAGAACAGGGAAACCGACCTCGCGTGTTTCGGGCGGCACAAAATACGTCGAAAGGTAAACATAATGGCGGCGGACTCTTACCTGTGGAAAGCGGTACCGCGCACAATTGCACCTTAACCTGAGAAAGCACATTGGCTGGGAAAGCACGAAGGCTGGCGCAGAGTCCCGAAGCTAGGTACGACGCTGGCTGATTTGATAGGCAACATCTCAATTTTGATGAATCAGGTCGAATTTTGATTAAAAGAAACACCTGTTTTTTAAACGGTTTTATGTGGCTTGACTGTATATTTGTTTGGGTATATCTTTGTTTCAAATCTTGCAACAGTTTTTTCAATTACTTCCAGATGAGGTAGAAACTTGAATTTTGGTAGGTGTGTAGTGTTCCGGTGAAAATCACAAAAAAAAACAAAATGGCAGACTTTCCTATTTATCAACCGATTTGTCTCAAACTTGAATATTTGCGGTGTTTAAGGTCACTCATTACAATTTTACAACTTAAAAAAATCAAAATAGTGAACTATCCTATTTATGAACCAATTTGTCTAAAACTTCTAACTTTGAGGTGTTTAAGGTCACTCAATACAATTTTTGATCCGAACTTAATAAAATCAAATTGGCGGACTATCCTATTTATGAACCGATTTGTCTCAAACTTGAAACTTTACGGTGCTTAAAGTCATTCAATACAGTTTTTGACTCAAACGTCCCAAATGTCCCCGTGTGTACCATTAATTTTGGATTTCTTTTTAAACCAAAGACTATAATTTTTAAGTTTTCTTAAACCAAATAGTACCTATTTAAGTCTGTAAACCAAAAAGTATGTTTTTTTTTAGAAAAATTAAACTCAAATCAGTTTTTTTTATTTTATGGGTTTATTAATACGAATAGAGAATTTGTTAATATCTTATTTTAAAAAATGTGATTTTTTACAGAATAATCAAAATTTTTTTCGGTTTTTTTAAAATAATTTTGTCCCGTGTAACCGACTTCCTTGGGGTTACACGGGACAAAAGTTATATAAAAAAAAAACGAAAAAATTTAGATTATTCTATAAAAAATCGCATTATTTAAAAGAATAACAACAGTTACATTCGGGCCAAAAAACGCTGATTATGGCTTGGTCATTCCGGACACTATGAGGGTGAGTCGGGACAACATTTTTTTTTATATAAGTATATATTGTTTTGAGTAATGGGTAGGAGGGTAGGAATTCAAAAATATACTCATCCTATAGCTAAGATTTCAAGGGACTATAATTCAAAATTTCGAACTTGTACGTGCGCTAAATGAAAATGGAAAAATTGTACCGAATCACCCCATTTGACAGTATTTCTAGTAAATCATTGCAAATCCCCTTACCTTGGATGGCTTGGCTGCTCGTAAATATCCAGCTGGAAATATTGATTATTATCGATGAAGCACCTGCGCATCTTGTAAATGGTGAAGTGTGAATTGTCCTTCTGCGTGAGGAGATTGATGTAGTCGCGATGCGTGATCTGCGTCTTAACTTCAATCACCTGTCCGCCTGGTTGATTTTGCCTTCTCACAGTGTGAATATAACTGTAATGACCTAAAATAACGCCAATATAATTATATTTTGGTATTTATAAATCGTTCTCTTATAAACAACAACTCGTATGTAATATTTACCTTGTGGACGATTCTTAACCTACCCTCAACGAATATTTTCTAGATTTAAGACCAAAAGTTGTACCAATATAGTGAATACTGACGGTAGTCATAACAATGCAGCGGGTGTCAACAGGAATTGGCGGGATTTTTGTTATATCCTGCTGAAACCTGCTTGATTTTTGGAAACGTCGTAATCAGTATTCAGTAGATTGGTTTGAGAACAGTCGTAACTGGAGAAAAAATAATATACGTTCGTCCAATCCAAAAATGCTAATATTTCATCTAAATACGTTTCTCCAAGAAATGAACACATGAACGAAAAATAATCAAAAGTTTTGAAAATTAAGTTTTGTCTAAATCTCTTGTCCGATTTCGATGATTTTTTTTATGACAGCCTCTTTATTCAGGAATGTGAATGTCCTATTGTTTTTTCAAAGAATTTTTTTTATTCATTCATATTCCAGTCCAGTATGTTAACTGGATGAGCTCTATGGCAAAATTTAGCATCGCCCTCCGGTGATTTCTATTTAAAGCTGGACCCCGAGCAGCAACTCTTGGTATCAAATTACATGCTCTAAGTCGCTGTATAATGGTTTCCTTACTAATTTGTAAACCACTTACTACTCGAAGCTGTATCTGCAAATTTCGCGCTATTACAAAACGTTGTCGCACAGTTGAGAGTGTCAAATATCAGCCATTATATGATATCAGCCATTATATGGGGATTTTAAACACCACAAAGTTTCAAGTTTGAGACAAATAGGTTTATAAATAGAAAAGTCGCCATTTTGATTTAAAAAATAAAAATAAAAACATTAAATTGTTTTGTCACCGGAACACTATACACCTACCAAATTTCAAGTCTCTAGCTCACGGGGAAGTAGTTGAAATAGCTGTTGCAAGATTTGAAACAAAAAAACAAATATACGAAGTCAAGCTAAATAAAATCGCTTAAAAAAATCCCGTCTATTAACCGGAATAAAAACAAAATTTGTCATCTCATAAACTTCCCTTTTTGTTGTGCGCATTTGGAACAACCCTGGTATTGAAACCGAAGGTTTACACCTGGTGGAGAAGTGAGACTGGCCCTGTAAATGTCACTCACCAAATGTCCGCGCTATGATTTACTAGTCGGCATCGCTTAGACCTGATAACACAACTGATAATAATGAACTATAACAACAACTGGTACTAATGAAGATAATAAAGTGAATAAAAAAAGGGAATGGTAATGAAAGATAAGGCTAGAGTACGATTTAAATTCCAACTTGTTGGTGCCACTGTTGAGCTGCACAGGGTGTTACAAAATTTAATGGAAAAAATACGTAGTAATTATTGTTAATTAATAAAACAAAATTTCTTTGAAAGAACAAAATTCACTACCTTGAATAAAGAGGCTATCATACAAAAAATCGGACAAGGGAGGTCTAGACAAAAATTAACCTCAAACTTTTGGTTATTTTTTGGTGGTGCCTATTTCTTGGAGAAGCGTATTTTATGAGTTGCTATTTTTGATGGCTAAAAATTGTATAACGTTTATATGATCTTGTACTTTTTCCATTTCTAGTACACAAGAAGTTAGTGAAATTATGGTTAGTAAGAAGAAAAAGACTCTCGTGTACTCTCCCATATATTTGTAAACAAATATCAATACAAACAAATTTAACAAAATCCAGAACTCTATTCCATAAAACGAAATAAGTGAAACCAATTCCTTAACATTACAGATAAACAAGTAAACAGACTAGAATCGAACCAACGCCCACTACAAGTACCGAGCTTTGAACAGCTTTCGTTTCTCACCTTTTTGCCCTCGCTTCCGCAGCCTAACCTGGTTGGGCGAGTTAGACTGCAGATAGTTATGCACCACCTCGAAGTCTTGGAAGGGGGGAAAGACGGAGTCGTCCGGCAGGGGGCCCTCCACCAAGAACTTGTGTTTGCGGGAGTTCTTGAGGAGACGGTCGCCGGTGTCCAGCCCGATTTTGTGGCAAACCGACACTATCATCCTCCGGATCTTGCCCTCGAAATCGGTGGAGTTGTCTATGACGTCGAAGTAGGGGTGCCCTACCCATGACGCTGCCGCCTTCGAGTCCAGCTCGCGGGCCAGCTCCACACCCTCGGACCGGCAATTGTGGTCCTACAAACAATGCTTTTGTCAATAATTATAAATATAACTAAGTATGCATTTTGACAAATAAATACAGCAACTTGGTTAGTTTTATGATTTTTTTTTAAATAAAAAGGCAAATTGGCAGATTTGAGTAGTAGGCCAAGCTTTCTGTCACGGCCCAACGTTAGATTTGCAGAAATTGCTACCTGGATAAAAAAAATATGGACGCATAGGAAATAAAATTTAAATATGAGTTTCTATTTCTTTCAACTCGTGCCGGAATGACGAACTTAACTTAAAAAATCGCGCAAAGTTGCAAAATGCGGTTTTTTGCAAATAACTAAAAAATTATAGCTAATATCGAAAAAAGTTAAACGAGGAAGTTGTAGATATTAAAAAAATCTATCAAAATGCTTCTATAATAATTTTCCATATTTTTCGTACTTTTCGAGTTATATCGAAAATACCGCTAAAAATCGGGTTCTCTAGAACATAGAACTGGAACTTAACTATAATGTTTCCATATTTGTTGCCTGGGGTAGATATAGCTCATGGCAAGCTAAGAAAAAACTTTTTGGAAAAATTTAAAAATATTGATTTTTTATCGATATATATATATATATATATATATATATATATATATATATATATATATATATATATATATATATATATATATATATATATATATATATATATATATATATATATCTCGATTTTTCGAGAAAAATATGCTCTCTTAAGTTCGCTATACTCGGGGGCTCGTGCTAGAGCATCGAGTAATCATTCATCGAGTCATTTTGTTCGCGAAGAGTTGCGCTCTATCATCCTATAGAACAGTTGTATCCGTTTCTTTATTTCAAGGGTCAGTAAATTAATTTGAAAACTGCAACTTTTTTGACATGTTTTCTTTTAATAACACAATTTTTATTTGGCCGAATGGCATTTACGGGAATCAATTGTCCTTAATCTGGGGAATATATCATATTTATTTTTGCCTTCGAAGCCAAATAGAACTGCGAATACCTAATTTTTACTTACATTCCCATTTTTTAAAACTTTTTTCGACATTTTAATTATTATTTTCTATTACCACAATATTTTGCATTCGATGATGCTCCAATTTTTTGCGTAATTAATCGTATTCACGTTATATTTGCTGATGCCGGTATTTTAACTTACCCTATAGGTAAGTTAAAAGAATGTAATTTATATTTTATTATTATTTTATTATGCTACAGATATTAGCATAATACGGGATTATGTTTGTATTATGTACAAAATCATTATTATAGAAATTTTATAATAATGATTTTGTACATAATACACATTTATTTGCATAATAAAAATTGTCTATGATCTTCGGTGTATAATCTTCCGATTCACTTTCTTCTTCTTTTCTTCCACATTTTCGTGAAGAATAAAGTCAAAATCATTGAAAGAATCTCCATCATTATCTTGAATATTTGTAACAGTTTCAAAGTTTTCACAATGAGTTGACTCACAATGTTTACAAACACTCGTGCATTTAAGCCAATATTTTTAACACCAACAGACTTTTGTTTTGCAAGCACCTGCACACTGCACAGCCGCATGATGTTTTTTTATAATTTCCTTGGGTATTAGGGGTTCCTCAGGGTACATTGGCATTAGTATGTCGTCAGAGTTTTTTGAAGTAAGTCGTTAGCCATGATACGAGGAAAGAAAGATATGCTATTGTGCATGGTACCGTGACGTAAGTGGAGAGCGATTCACTGGCACTGCTGGCAGGTTGGAGCCGCTGGAGCTATCCCTGGCGGAGAACAGTAGGTACATTTCTTGCGGCGTGAAAACCCTTTTCTTCAGATCAAAAATGTGTTTTAAAATGAAAAACTAAATGAAGCTATTCGTATGAAAACACACACAAGAAAACGAAAAGTAATAAAAACAATTACATGAATAAATAAATACAGATTTTAGAATATATCATGTTTTATTAGCAAGTGGATAAGTTTCTGTATTCTCTTAGGAAATTCATTCAGTGATTTTATGCCTAAAATGTAATACCTAGATACTTTGTTGATACCTAGATAATACTTTCAACTTTTTTTTAACAATAAAGATCCATCATTATTACATTTTTCACGCAGCATAGAAATTCCGAAACAGTGTTAGGTACAAAATAGGTATCAAGATAAAGAGTAAAAAAATCTATTTATTTTGCTCCTTTTCCCACGTGGATTTATTCCAATTTTAGTATTTTTTTTCAAAATTAATATTCATTTACAAGTGGTATAATTAGGGTGTCCGGGATATTTAATATACCGTCCTAATATCGGGTATCGGGTAGTTTCGCAAATAATGAATTTATACGCTTCGTCGTTTATAATCTATAATAAGAAAATTACGAATCAATTTCAGCCACTTTATCAATGATATATTCTTCAATGTCATAATAATTCGACGCGTAATTAATTTTTGTATGAAATCTCTCCGAATTAGTATAAATTAAAGAATACTTTACGATATAATGCCTGTATACATTACGCGAGTGGAGATTTCACTCTCCAGTTAACCTCATGCGCACAGGCGTTGCGAATTGGTTCGAGTATCCATCATATCTTGATTTCCTTGTATCATGGTCGTTACGTCGTTACCTAACAATTTTTGAATTTGCAAATAAACTCTGATGAAGGCATGTTGTTTGACAGCCCATTCAGTTGGAGGAAGATTTTCTAATTGAAGTGGAGCTTGAGATGTAGATCGTTTAAAATACTCAAAGCGAAGTTTGTTGGGCGTGGTGCCTTCTTTTTTATTGCAATATAATAAATAAATTATGTAAAACATACTTTTAGCGAACTACTGAGCTGATACATACTGTATCAGATCGGGCTGTGATGTGACGGCATGAAGAAAAGCTACGTATTTTGATAACTGTGAAGACTTGATATTTGAAGCTGTTAGCTGTTAGTTTGAAGCAGATCGATGATACTCCAATCATCGATCTGCTTCTCGTCCTTTTCCTTTTTTTCAAAATAAAATATTTTTTGTCGTGGGAATCAGTTGCGTTGAGAGTACAATTAAATCTACATTCTCCCCAACTATAATAATATTATTAACTGCAGTCATATTTGCCGCTGTTTCGATAACTAATGAATCTGCTATACCTTCTACTGCTATTTTACTTTCCAATTTAGCATTTTGTAATTCAATAGAAAGCATGGTAAAAATCAATGAATCTTATCGTAGTATTTTTTTATCGAAAATATAGACAAGCATTAACAAAAGTGAAGTAAAATATAACATTAACATGTGTGAATCTCAGGGCTCTACGTTTATTGCTCCTTCCAGATATTTTTGTAAAAAAAATTATCTCGGATTCTAATGGTAATAGAAAGTTGTTTTTTTTTAAATTCGTGAAAAAATGCCAGTAATTGATTCCCGTAACAGCCATTTCCGCCAAATAAAAATTAGTAAAGAAAACATGTAAACATAGTGCAATGTTTTCGATTATTTTCTGACACTTGAAATATAAAAATCGTTGCAACTGTTTTATAGGATGAAATCGAAACTCTTTGCGATTAAAATGGGCGCTTACTCGATGCTCTAGCACGAGCCCCCGAGAAGATATAGCGAACTTAAGAGAGCATATTTTTCTTGAAAAATCGATATATCGATAAATATCCAATTATTTGAAATTTTAAAAATTATTATAGAGGCATTTGATAGAACTTCCTCATTTAACTTTTTTCGATAGGAGCTATAGTTTTTCAGTTATTTACAAAAACCGTTTTTTGCAACTTTGAGATTTTGTTGGGTTAGGATCGTCATTCAGGCGCGCGAGTTGAAATAAATAGAAACTCATATTTAAATTTCATTCCTATACGACCATATTTTTTTATCCAGAGAGGAATTTATGTCACTACTTGTCTAGAATGCTTTGACTATAGTGCAAATAGTCTCATATAGACCAAAGAACGTATAAGAGTTTCAATGTAAGGGTTCCAATAATAAATTTGTCTCTCCTACAGTTCCAGACTTTAACAATGCGTTTCTTGAAAACAAATCAAGTTTCGCCTAAATGCTCCTATTTCTATTGGGGGAATTTATTCATTTCCAAGTAACTTTTGTTTAAATGGTTGGCTTCTTATTTTAAAAAAGTATAGAATCAAAAAATTTAACTTTTTTTAGTTTTACAAATAGGCAAGTGTCAAAGAATTCTGTGTTTTAGTTTTAAGATTTGCAGTTAAATAAGTGCCAATGAATTCTGTGTTATTTACAGTTTTTTATTTAGTTTTGTCTTAACAATAAAAATATTCAACTATTTTTATAATATGTATTTTTTAAAGGTAGGAAATAAAACAAAATGCGTTTATTTGCAACGCCTGTATTTTCATAAGCCCTGAGCAGCTAATAAAAATTTTAAAAAATGTTTGCTTTAATTTGCTCTATATAGGTTCATGAAGATATGATCTAAACAAGTGATTTCTCATATTTTATGTACACAAATCTCATCATTCCATATATCCCCACATCAGGGGTTATATGGAACGACGAAAAATTAAAAAAATGAGGCTTTCTTGTTTAAAAAAAATAAATATTCGAATCTTGAAACCATATTTAAAAAAAAATTATATCAAAAGTTATTCAAAGAAAATACTTAAAATTATTCCATATATCCCCGGATTACGAAATATTTACTATATCTAATTAATAAAAAAATATTTAAAAACAAATTAGGTATTATCTCGGTACTATCAAAAAATGACAATCATCATTATTTAACGTCACCTTAGCAACGTTATCTTCTAATGCACTTGAAAAATTACCAAGTATGTATACATTAAATACAAAAATGCATACTGGACGAAAGTTATAATTTTAGATATTTCACTTGGATTATAGGTACTTGAAATAAATAATTTTACCTCTGTTGTATAATAGTCCTCCGCCCCCTGGGCCGCTGACACCATGTGTATAATTTGGTTATATCTGTTATCTCTTAATTCTACGTTATTCCAGCAGTTGTCTCTCATAATGGTCTCCCATTTGTCTTTGGCTATAACTGCAGGAAAATAAAGAAAAAAATTAGAAAATTAAGTACACTAATTACAAGTAGATACATATACTAGCGTCAATGAATATATAAAAAACAGGCAATATTCGGTTATAAGTCCTTGAACAGCTTCGATTTTGATTTTTTTTTGAAAATTTTGTCTTTTTATATTATTAAAACCAGAAACCTTTTGGAGCGGGGACGGAATTATTTCTATTTAAACAATATGTAGATATGCTATTTATGAAGCATTTTCTTATACTCGTACAACATCCATTGAAAACTTGGATAAAAGAGATTTATGTTATTTTTTTATATTACCATTGTAAATATTTTTTAATTATATGTATGTCAATATACCAATAAATGTTATAAACAAATTATCTGTCTTTTTTATGTAATAATGACATAAAATTAATTTGTGGGACAAAATTAGGAAATATTTATCAACTGTAGGAAATTATTTTATATACAAAAAAAAGCCAATTTAATTTTCGAGCAAGAGCAAAATATGATTTAGCAAGATATGAAATTATGATTAAGAGGAAAATATGATTTTTAAAACGTTGTTGCTGCTGCTGATTGCATCATTTCTATTGGTTTTAAATAATTATCTTTCTGCCAACTCCATTCTTCAGGAGGTATTGAAGAATTATTTTTCCATTGCTGGAAGGGCAAGTAGACTCTTAATATACGTTACTTTGCTGCTGTCGGAGCAAAACTTAGAAAAAATATATAAAAATTAAAGCTATTCTTGAGGACTTCTGAGGAAAAGGAATCATTGACGCGATTAATAGGTACAATGAAAAATAAAATGAACATAAAGCCAGCCTCACGAAAGTTGAACAACGGAAATAATGCGGGATAAAAATTCTGATGAATTATAATTCTAGCAATCTACCTATCTTATTTTTGGAGTATACGTAGATACTTACGCAAAGCCAAATTTCCATTATGCTCAGAGTTCGACAAAAGCTTCTGTTGCATACTTTATCGCCCTTCCCTTTCATACGTCTTTGCTCAACTTTCGTGAGGCAGACTCTAGACGCTAATTTACTTTCATAATAATTACTTTATTTTTAACTAAGATTTATTTGCTATATGTCTATTTTGATACATAATGACGTAGCATGTAGAGTGCTTAATTGAAAATAATGAAAGGCAAAGAATTGGCAAGTAGTGTAGATAAATAACTCATATAAAATGTGATGTGGCGGATTGTTGGATAAAAGTCAAAAGTTATTTGTTCTGGCCCGGCCTTGCTAATTAATTATACTCTTTCCTATCTCAAATTGGAAACAAAATAATATATCAAAAATCTATATTGTAGTGAATTTTACTATTGAAATAATTTCCCTTTGAAATATGTTGTTTATCATTGAGAGGTAGTGAAGTTGGAGGCTCATTTTTTTGTGGAAGAGCAATCATAAAAGAATTATGAGGCCGCAGGCTGGGGGGTGGTGGGATAATTAGGAGAGGGGGGAGAAAGGGAAAACGATTTTTTTTAAAATGCTCATAATCTTTGATTATTGACCGATCTTAAAAAATCAAACGGCTTTGTCCTCGTTTTTTCATACGCTATACGTGTCAAAAGGACGAGGTTTTGAATTCGATTCGTATATTTTTTTAAATGAAACCACTAAAAATGAAAATGGCTTTTGGCTTCTGGGTGTCATATATTTGTTTTACATAATGCTTTGGAAGTTGTATAAGTGAATAGTGAAAACAGACTCTCAAATGACATTAAACTTAATCAGATTACTTACATGCTGAAGCGTCCATCGCTCCTCTATCACAAATAATAAGACAGTTTCTGCTGCACGTTCTCCCCAGCTCAAAAAAGGTGTTCTCGATTTGGATCATAGTCTTCAGAAGGTTTTCTTGAAATTTGACGGCTGAAATAAAAACATATTATGAGGTTTGATTGTGCTTATTATGTTTAATTTATTATGTTCAATTTATGATATTTATGCATTTCTTATGAGGTCACAGGCAATCAAGGTGCATAAAAACTCCACCTAGTTTCGTCAGCGGGTATTTTTAAATCTGTCCGAAGGCGGTACCTGCTTCATTAGCGCCTGATTATGCGAATATATTTTTTACGATGTCTATCCATGCTATTGAACTCGATTAGATCGCATCTAGTAACCGGAATAAACCTGATCACGTGTTGAAGCAAAACACAAACGCTTGTTTTTGCCTATTATGTAAGTGGGTGTAACAACTAACAGATCAAATTAGAAATTTCAATTTGTTTTTGCCTAAACATTAATAACTTCTGACGGTTGCAAACATATTTCTTAAATATAAAAATAATGTAGGTATTATTAAAATATCTAAAGGTGCGTATAAATATTTTACCGTGGAAAGAATAATATTTATTTAGAACAACACTACACACTAAGACAATTACAAATAATGAGGGATCTCGTTTACATAAATAGTCTATAATATGCATAACATATTGTTGCTGTGTTGACCCTATAATGATAAACTAATAGGTATATGGTTTTTGGAGTGTGTCATGCTCACATTGGAATAGGTACTTGACTTTTTCTTATGGTCGCTTAAACCATGATATAATAAACGGAAGATATCGTCGACTATAGTGCTTTCGTTTGATATGCAAACTAATGGAATGTCGTGCTCAGGGCGCGCGCAATTATCATAATATCGGAAATAGTATAAAAAACAATAATGTTAACTCAATTTAATTTATAATATATCAAAAAGTGAATGTGGTTTTCTAAATGACGGTCTTTTAACCTTCGAATCCAATAAAACAGGCGATTACCATGAAGACATGAATTCCACCTATTTCGAGATTGGTTCAAATGAATTCTGGACAAATTACAACCTGGATCTGTTATAGTGATGGATCTTCTTATCATTCTCGTAGAACAGAACAGCTGCCCACAACTGCATGGCGGAAAGGGCATATTAAAGACTGGAAGAAAGAAACATTAATCACGATGATTCACGAATTGTTGACACTGGCAAAGCAACATTTTCCAGCTTTCAAGAAGTATGTAGTGGATAAAATGGCCAAAGCAAGAGGAATGGAGGTAATTCTAACCACGTTCTATCCTGGCAAGGGGTGCTCTTACCTCCCCGTGGTCCTTGCTGGGCAATAGCAATTTAATTTCTTTGTTTTATTTTAAACTGTTATTGGCTAAATTGAGCACTTAGTTGTACACACAGCATACAAATTTTTTCAATATATTTTAAATACATCAAAACTAAATAATTTTTTGGCTTAAAGTTTTGCACATATATGAATATGACATAATAAGACTGTTGAAGTCACTTCACCTTGGTTGCGTATGATAATACGCCACTGAGCAGTAAAGCCAGTAAATCGCCGGCTTGTTCATGCAGGTGTATTCTAAGTGAGCGAGAAGGGAAATGGGATTTATATGAGTTGAAGAGGGATAGCGACCGATATGGTAAGCCGCGGACTGGAGACCCTAGTTCTATTCACAAGAAATGGTGACGGTATACAATTTTACACTAAATATCCTTTTGTATTGCATAGTGATTATTATTGCATTAGAGATATGATATCGCGCAGGTGCTGACTTATTTATCTGGTGACCCCAAATGTGTTTCCAAATGTATGCAATTCAAAATATACTGACAGTACAAAAATACGCAAATTCCATTTATTGTCGTTTTAATTGTACAATCAGAATGATATTCATAATTTTAATAATTCGAGCGTACTTCTCATCATGTAATCGTTTATAAAATACAGCCAGCGCTAGTTCGTGGGTCACCAGATTACAGCGTGCGCAAAAGCAGACGAAACTACGACTCCGACGTATCATATCTTCCGTTTATTGTATCATGGCTTAAACCAGCAGTACGACTGGGGCCGCAGTCTGTTCGGAGAGCGCCATCTGACGGCACATGCTTTATCAAAGGTTACAATTTCCCAGTGAACTCTAACGTGGTATACAGTTCATTGCTATTTCCAATCGACTCTTTTCGTGCGACGTCATGTACAGAGGCACCCAACAGTAGGATTCTTTATGCATGATCAGAACGACAGCAAAGACAGGTCATTTTCATCGCGTAAACGTGAAGGCATTTTGTAGCACTAATGTTCAAAGCAGAACCTGCTCTAAGATAGCCGTGCTGAGAAAAAGACAACGTCGCATTTCACTCGACAAAATGTCTCATTTTGAAATAAACAGACTCTGCCATATGTTGATTTACGAATTAATTTCCGTAGCCGAAGCCGTATTTACCAATTTTTGTGGGTCACATTCACGTTTTATATCCCAGCATGTATTTGACGAGATTTAAAAAACACTTTGAATGTCTAAATTAACTCAACAACTAATTTTTCACTACACTTTAACCGAAAAACAATGGCTTTGGTAAACTTTGTTTACGACGGAACGGTACACTGGCGAGAAACTAGTTTACCCATAGCTACGTAGCCACGTTTCTCCGAATACGGTTGTGTCTGTATAAAGGAGAATATGTCAAAGTAAATCAAAGTAAGTCAAAGTAAAAGGTCCAAAATTATTCGAGTAAAATATGAAGAAATTCTCTTACCCCAACAGCGTATCGTCGGTTGCCTTGTAATAGGTGCTGACGTCACAGCACCTATATGAAATAATATACCTATAAAGGTATATTATTTCAAATTGTAATAGTATGTACCATGCTTAAAGTTAGTTAGTAGTATATCAATGAGGATTTTATACCATAGTGACCTTGACGTTCATGACGTCGACGCGTGATTGCCAAATAAAGGTCGAAAGTAACTTTAATTCTATTCTTAAAAAATCACAAATAGGTTTTCTCGATTTATTTCATTGCCAACAAGCCTCAAGTAAACATCAGCCAAAATGGTCGATTTCGTGCGTGCTCGATACAAATGATGCACTTTTGCCTTTATTGTTTCGCTAGTACTTGCCCGTACCCCAAACCATGATTGTAATTTTCGTTCAATTTCTGTTTATGTACCAACAATTTATTATTCCAGGACATGACACAGGGACATGCAATATTAATCTAGCCATTGACGTATACTACCTGAGGTAATATGTTATATTGTTTTAGCATTCACAGGAATAATGTAACATTAAAATATGTATGAGTAAAAGGCTAAATATGTACGATATGTACGAGTAAAATATTTTTGTGACTTGAAAGAAAGAAGTCTATTTTTTTTTAAATATCTTTTTTTAAATTTAATTAATTTTATTTAGAAAATCTTGTACGAGAAACATTTCCTGAAATTAATTCAAGAATCGGTAAATAGTTATTATTAATTTCATAACATTGAGGTTATTATAAGAAAGAACAAGGTATATATAAGATCAGTAGGCCATGAATGAGTTCTGTGTTCTGTTGACAAAACGACAGAAACGAATAGGAATTAGTAGTGTTGAATTAAAAGTATTTTATTTGAAAATGTCGCATTTTTGAAACAAAAGTAAAGAAAATATTAGACAAGCCCAAAATTTAATGCCACAAAATACGAAGAAGTCCAAAGAGTATAGAGTATGTCAAATCTTAGATTATGCTGATAGAAGTTATGTGGAAAGTGCAAAATGTGACGTCACACAGCTTGGAATTAAGCTGGCGGCATTATTTGTCAGAACGCCTAAATAACCTAAATAACGCGTTCATGGGCTATATTTAAGCGTTTGGGATATTTAGGGTTGTAAATAATTGCACTTGGAATATTTTTAACATTTCCGCTAGCGTCCGGCAAGAAAAGCTTCTCTAAATTGAAATTAATTACAAACAACCTAATATCATCGATGGATGAAGAACGTCTGACAAATTTGGCTATTATCTCAATTGATGTGACATATCAGAATATTTAGATTTGTCACGAATCATAAAATTAATTTGCGACCAAAAAGGCCAAAAAAGTTGTCCTTTAGTTTACTATACTACAATTTTTATTTTAAGGTACCTACCTGTTTTTTCTGATATTATTAAGCTTGTAAAGTTTTATTGTAAATATTGTTGATCAGTGGCGTAGCCAGGGGGTCCGGACCCCTCCCCCCCGAAATTATTGGATTAATTGCCAATTTCATTTTGGGTCGTTTTCGTTTTTGTCAATTTTTTTTTTGTTTGTTTCCTTTAATTATATAACTAATTTTCCGAACAAATTTCAAGAGAATATTAATCTGATCTTGATATCAATCAGTCACATGCAAATTATAGTTTTCATAGTTTCTTGCAATTATTTTTATAACTATTGATATTACACCCAATTATGCAGATCAAATATGTATGGTATGAAATTCCAATAATTTTTCTTTTCTAATCTTTCTGTTAAAGTCGGTATTTTTGTATAAATGAATTTTTCATAGAAATTCTGAAGAGCCAGGAAAACTCGGTCTGAAAATGACGCGGTAGTTCTACTCCATCTCTGTAGAGGTCGCGGTCCGCGTCGTATTTCGTAACATAGATTCCTATCTATCCCTATGTATTCTATGTACAGTACCGATAAAGTATCAAATAATTGTAATGCAATTAATTTGCTATTTATCAAGTGTTCACGTAGTCGATAGCATTAATACAATAAATACGACTGTAGTGTGAAATGATTTAACAATGTTTAGTAAAATAGACAAAACAAGTTTATATAAAATAAGATTTATGGAATAACTGGAATTTTTGCGTATATATTATTATATATGTCGGAGTAAGGAAGAGTCAAGGTCCTGATTACACTAGCTGATAGTAACAAACACAACACAAATAGGTATTACCGCTGTTATCTGGGCCAACTGTAAAAATAATATGCTTGTTATGTTGCTGAAATAGATCGCTGAAGTGATGCATAGACGTGCGGATTTTATCATTACCTGTAATTATAGTCCAGTCAATAGATGAAACAACCCCAAGTATCAAGTTTGAGACAAATCGGTTCATAAATTCGATAGTTTGCAATTTTGGATTTTGGAAATCGAGCTAAATAAAACCGTTTAAAAAATCCCGTCTATTCACCGGAATAAAAACAAAATGTTAAAACTTTCATAAAATTCCCTTTTTGTTGTGCGCATTCGGTACAACCCTGGTATTGAAACCGAAGGTTACACCTGGTGGAGAATTGCGACTGGCCCCGTAAATGTCACCAAATATCCGCGATATGATTTATGAGTCGGTATCGCTTAGACCTGCGGACTTCAAAGGGACTGCAAACCATTCTACGGCCCGTGACACAACTGTTATTTATTCTGTAAACTTTGCCTACACCAAAGCGCGTGCGCCTCCGTAAAACTACTACAAATTTATTCGCATTTAACTAGCGGTTGATCTGTGTCACATATGAGTGACGGTAGTATTTGAGAAAAACCGTGCGTCACACATAAATATGTGACAGTTTGCCGTGGACGTGTTAAATTATACAATTTGGGGGCTAGTATTATTTCTTAAAGGGATGTATTCTGAGCATGTTTACAGATTTGAGGGGTTCCCCAAATGTCGGTGACGCCACTATCGCGAAAAGCGCGTTTAATTTGATATCTCGAAAACGGTGCATTTTACACTTCTACTGATTTACCTGACTTTTGTTTCGAATGTCAGTTGTTGTTTATACTGATTTATTAGGGTTAGTAATTTCTGAGGGGTTTATTTTAATCATATTTGTTTTCTGATTTGCCAATTTCAGTAACATATTTTACTGCTGATTTTGTTATATCAGGTTTATGAATTTAGCTATATAGGAATTGCTCCCATTTTAATTGCTTTAGAGACATAATGTTTCTTTGTAAATATCCATTTACAATCCACTATATTTTTATTAAGTACTTGGTTTTTCAACTAAAGTTCAAGTTTTATTTGAGTTTAAGGAGTCTATTTCTTCAATTATGGCTTGCTGCCAATAAATATTATCATTATTAATGTCCTGATATGAATTAGGAATTAACGAAAGATTGTGTGCCCATCAAACAATCAGCTTCACTTTCATTATAAGAAATGGTCGGTTATCACTGTCAGAATAATTTTTAGGTTTTTTCCTAATTTAATACTTCGTCTTGGCCTCTCTGATTTATTAATATCAGATTTATATGTTTCTTTTACTGACGATGCCCTCTGGTCAGCTGCATCAGTTTCAACTACTTCACTACTATCTGATCAGTGGCGGCTCGTGGTATTTTGAATAGAGGAGGCATAGAGGAGGCATAAAGTATGCGTTGCGCCGCATACGATTTTTTTCCCTGGAATTTCAAGGTTATTGTGTTAGTACGTAGCAAAATTTGTATTAAACTCTACATCAATATAAATATAATATAAAATAAGTGTATAACCCTTTTTAAATTTTAAATAGGAAAAATTATTGAAATCGCGGTAATATTACATACGACATATTTTTGGAAAAATCTCCTATTAGTGCCTTTGCTAAACTATTGGTGCGACGACACTGGCGGCAGGTCGCATCCGCTACGTGATTTTGTAAACATGTTTTTAACTGCTTTTACGCCTAGCGTTTGCGTTTCCGACAATAGGGAACTTGCCTAAAATTAAAAAAAAACTGTTAAACAGCGTAACGCTGTAAAAAAAAGTGTACTTTACAAAAAAACCAGATTTAATTCCGAGCGATCAGTATGAAGGATCTAAACAGCGATAATATTGAAGCGGCTTGAAACGAGCTGTGACGTCACAACCTACGATATTCGGTAGTCGTTGCGCCTGTCTTACGGCTAAATGCACTACGAAATCAAGCGGTCGAGTGCTGGGATCGTCGCATGTAAATTGTAGGAGGTGGCGTCACGACTGTGAACCTGTTTGAAACGGTTTGCTCGCGCGCGAAACTAATAATTTATAACATACCTATTTATTATCGGGAATTAAGGTATCATATTTTACATTTCTCATTTTTCAGTATGGTAGAACATTTTTATGCAATAAAAGAATGTGAAAGTTGCCTAGTGCGTGTGAATGATTTCCAATTTCCAATTTGGCTCCAAAATACTGGAATCTGGACACCCTGGGGACCGGAGTCTATGGACCCCCCCTAGCTACGTCACTGGTATCACTCCAATAACCACTTTAAATGACACTGCTCCGAAAACACTACTTACATTTTTATCATGCAAGTGTAAAATAAATTGTGGAAAAGCAAGAAGGAGGTTTGAAATGTTTTCGGTTTCCGATATGGAAAGTCCCTATACGTAATCGAATATATAGATGAGAAATTAATGTTTAAAAAATATATAGGGGAGAATGGGGTACATTCGGCCATATTGTATACATCCCACGAAATTGAAGTTGGAAACTTTGTCCTAGTTAAATTTCCTACAAATTTGACAATCTTCCATTACATGGACGTATAGAACAAATAAACGCCAACGTGTTTAATATTAAATTTATGAGAACAAAGGCAAACTTCCTCACTGTAGAAGATATGGGCGATGTACACATTTAAGATGTTATTTCCAAATTATATATACCATCTTAAACTGATACTACAAGGTTACTTTCGGTATTTATTTTCAATTATTATAACTTCAGTAATGTCATTAAAATTATTAGAATAAATGCAGTAATCAAATTGCTAATGGTTGTGATTTATTTGTAACAATGAAACAGCCGAATGTATCACATTCTCCCATATCTATTTTTATTTTAAAAGCGTTACGTTTACTATTAATTTAAGGCCATAACAAATAACGTCGTTTTCGTCTACCGTAGTTACCTATTATTCCCCAAAAGCCCTTTCTCTTGGTATGCTTTTTTAATTTTTTCCCGTAAATTTATGAAAGTGGATCTGTAGAAATAATTGTAAATCGTATTAACAGTCACAAAAAGGGCTCAAAAGGAAAGGAGGGCCTGAAACAAGAAATGAAGAAGATATTTTTTTTTATTACTTTAGACTTCTTAAGTAATTTCTTCAGTCAAACGAGGGTAAAGAGAAAAATATGAAATTTTGTAGGATTGTCCGTTCATGTAGTTATACCCACCAATTTTTTTGGTCTCATGTACGTCGTTTGGGAGATAATTGATTTAAAGTTGACTTTATACATGGAGTCTTATGAGAGTTCACTCATAAGACTCCATTCAGTTCACTCAGAAAATTGAGTTTTTTCGACAAAAGTGGCAGAAAAATAGAGACACATGGCATGGACAAAAATTGTTTTCGATAGGTTTCAGCGATAGATTAAATATTCACCAACAATTAGGGGGAAATCAGAGTCGCTGCAATAGCCGAAAATGGGAACAAAAATAGCGATTTTCTCGTGAATGCCTGATGAAACTCCTTCAGAGAAATATCTGGCTACGCATATGGCTGAAGCATGGAAGACACTAATAAACACTGAAATAAAAGCTGCCACGTGTGCTGCCATGCCATTTAAAACAGCATTAATAAGTTTTCACTGGAACTTAACTGGAAACTATCAAGACCGTTTTAAGAGCTTATTAAGTATTTTAAATTTTTAAATGCATTTTAAACATTGTTATGTTTTATGTTACACATGGTACCATAATCCCAGTTAGCCTATGACCGTCATATTTCTCATAGACGGTGTGCAAAATATATTTCCGGCTTCTACGTAAACGGGGCTGGGCGTCGCGTCGGTTGGTTCCCGTGCTCGTTACATACATACCTCCCTACTTATAGTCCAGTTGACCGAGAACTTCGGGTGAACATTTGACGCACAGGCGTGATGTTTTTTTGTTTCCTCTAATTTTTTGCCGTAGAACACGATTATGGTTTTAATAGAGCACATGCCTCGAGGAAGTTGTTCCTTATGAAATTTTGAAAAAAAAACAGATCAAATAGAGGTCCTAAGTGCAATTATTTGCAAGTTACTGCCGATCTCATGAGGTTCCTACGCGCCTACATTTTCATACGTGGCAAATATTTCCCCATATTTATGGATAGGAAAATTTTGAAAGGAAAATAAATAGAACTCCGTGGATCGCAGATATGTATTCTACTATATTTGTTACTTTATAGCCAGAAGTTGGTTCCAGAGTATGAAATAATTTGTTACGGACGGGCAGACAAACTCCGTGGATGGCATATATGTATTGTACATATACTTATTTGTTAGTTTATAGCCAAAAGTTGATTCTGACTCTCTCTATTTTGGAAGATACGATTTTTTTAGTTTTTATATTCCCGAGCATGAAGTCATTTCTTGACGGACTCGAAGGGCAGATATGTATTCTAGCATTTTCCGTGGATGGCAGATATGTATATGAATGGGAAAATTTCATAAGGAACAACTTTCTCAATGCATGTGCTATACTACATAAAATGCTTAGGAGCGAAGATATACAGCGAAATGCGAAAAAGAGGTTCTTTTTAGGATTCCGTACCCAAAGGGTAAAACGGGACCCTATTACTAAGACTCCGCTGTTCGTCTGTCCGTCTGTCACCAGGCTGTATCTCATGAACCGTGATAGTTAGACAGTTGAAATTTTCACAGATGATGTATTTCTGTTGCCGTTATAACAACAAATACTAAAAAACAGAATAAAATAAAATAAATTGTTAAGCGTACGGATTCAAATGTCCGGAAATCCCCCAAAATCGTGTTTTGTTCCAAAAAATCAGTAGGAAACAAAAAAAATACGCCTGTGTGTCAAACGTTAGTCCACTTCTTGCCTCTATTTCATCCCTGACAACTGGACTATTTATTATCCCCGATGAACTTCTCACCAGCCTCCATCTAAAAATACCCGATTACTTTGACTGTTTGCCAGTATTCCGCAATTTGTATTAGAAACTGACCTCCCCCTTTATTAGCTATGGAATTTAAAACGTTACATAACGCAATCAAATGCACGCACATGAATCCGCAAAATGTAAAATAAAGCAATAAAGGGTACCTAGATAATATATACAAAGATCGAGAAGCTTCGAGTGTTATCTGCTGTTTCGATACATTTAACGTGTCGAGGCTTAATATGTCGAGATGTGTCGCAAACGCACAGCTGCCAAAAAGCAGGAATTCTCATATTTACGTACCAGAAGCAAAAAAACAGAGAACATTCCGATTCTGAAAATAATGAAAACGAAAACATCACGAGGAAACGGGGCGTCCGGCCAACACTCGTTCTTAACCTTAATGTTTCATCGGAAATAGAAAAAAGTGGTTTTGGCGTCGACAGACACATAATAATAGGTTCCGATTCGTATATTCCGATTCGCGCTGTCCTTAAATTTGTATTTTGCCTGAACTACACAAAAACAACAGACAAACAATACAGTAATGTCCCAAATAAGTCCACTGTAATGAGACTGCGTAATGTTTGTAAAGGTAGTGGACATTTTTAAAATTGATTGAAGGGTTGGGCAGGATCTTGCGTTGAGTTTAGGTAGGAGACTGGAGATGGGAGTTAATTGGTACCAGTGATCCAGGGAATTCACATATCATTTTTATTTTTTGAGCTATGGAAGAAAATTTGTGATTTTAGAGTGTAGAGCGAAAACGAGGTAATCGGTGATGGCAAAAATATGTCCTACAAGTCGATTTTGTAATAGTCCCTCCATTCAACTTGATCAAAGAACGAAAGTTTTCAGATCGAAAGACGAAAGCGTGTGATGGATTTTTTAGCCAAAAAGAAATAGACAAGAGGTATTCGTTTGGAAAGAAAAATCGTACGGAAATAGAAGTTTATTCAAAATCCAATGGCAATCGTAGCAACTCTAGAAACCCATTACGCATAATAGTACAGTAAAATTAGACAAAACCCAAGACATACAAAAAAGAAAAATTCTCTCTAGAGCGAAATGCGTCCTCATTGGAATATTGGATTGGAATATTTTTAACATTGCCAATTTCTGTAGCGTCCGGCGAGAAAAGTTTCTCTAAATTGAAATTAATTAAAAATTATCTATGATCATCGATGCCTCAAGAACGTCTGACAATTTTGGTTATCATCTCAATTGATAGTGAGATACGAGATTATTTAGATTTGTCACGAATTATAAAATTAAGTTACGACCAAAAAGACCAAGAAAGTGGTCTTTTTAGTTTAGTTTAGTACATAAAATTTTTATTTTTAAGTACCTACCTGTTTTTTCTTAGATTATTAAACAGTGACATAGCCAGGGGGTCTATTGGATCATTGGATTAATTGACAATTGCCCATTTTATTTTCGGTCGTTTTCGTTTTTGTTTTCTTTAATTATATAACTAATTTTCCGAACAAATTTCAAGAGAATATTAAGAAATTGCTGATTTGATATCTTGATTTCACTCAGTCACGTGCAAATCATAGTAATCATAGTATCTTGCAAATAATTTATAATTTTATAATTATTATTATTACACCCAATTGCTCGGACCCCCCCCCCGCAAATGAAATACTGGCTACGTCACTGTGTTGATACATCGTCTATTCTGCTCATATTTATTTTATTTCGTTTGTTATAAGTAAATATTTCTGTTTTATTTTGGAAAAGTGGAATCTGTACGCCAGCGGCCAACACTCTAGGCCCTGTAGCATAAATCATTTAAGTCGTATCTGGTCGTACTTAATAAATCTCTGGTGTTAATTTGTCACATGTCTACAGACGTAATTGTTCAATAAACAGGAGTAATGAGCGTTAATATGATAGAGCACGCTTGACTTATTTTTTTAAATATTTAGATATCGAACTCATGTACGTATATAATATGTACGTACATATATAAGTATATTATACTTATATCGAATAACATACTGAAGCTCAAGTGTTACCAAAGAAGTGAATACCATTTTATATCATTATATTATCTTTCCTACATGTAACGGTGGATTATTTTTAACTTTATCTGACATAGGTCTACATACGTTACATGTATATTAACAATCAAAATTATAATTATCCTTATCCACACATTACAGAGGACTTCGCAATTCGCAAGAATAATAAACATACTTCCAATTTAACGCGCCGAACCTTGACCTAGACCTCTGTTTGGTCCGGCTAACAAACTCCCATAGACTTCCCAGATTCCCCAGCACGTTGCTTGGAATTTTTTATAGCGCTAATAAATGCCATCACATCTGCAGATTGCCGTAAGTAAATTAAATGCATACAATTATTTTAACCGGTAATAGCCGGTTTTTTCGATAATATACAGGGAGGCCCAGATTTAATTTGCGTATACAGATATCTCGTAAACCACAATAGATACAAAGTTGGTTAAAGGGGAAAAAAGTTTTGTATTTTGATGGGTAATAAAATGGTCCATAAAAGTTTAAAAAAAAAACAACCTCCAGAGCACGAAAGTACTGCCCTAATATAACAACTGTTTCGAGGTTGGAATTCTGGAAAATTGTTGTAAAAAAATATGGCGTATTACTTTTTTAAACAAATCCTATCTCCGTTATTTCTTAACGGATTTTAAATGACAAAAAAAGGAAGTACTCATAGTACTGTCCTATAATGTCATGATATTTCTTAGATAAATGAAACTATCAGAATTAATTTAATAACTTATTTCCTTTCAGCGGAAAATCCATCATAGAACATGAAAAATATGTATAAATTAGGGTTGTGACCGGGGCATTCGCCATTTTTTCTGGTATATCTGGTGAGTTCCCCAGTATATCTTCGGAATCCAAGGTCCAATGCCAATAAGACTAAAATGGGACCCACTTGAAAATACCCCCTTTCCAAGAAAAAAAGAATTTTTAAAAGTAATTTATAAATGACGTTCTGAGTTCTAACAAACAAAAAAAAACAACCGAATTGAAACACCTCCTGTTTTTGAAGTCGGCAAAAAAGTTTCCTATTTTTATGGGTACCTAATAAAATAATCCATAACTTTAGTTCAAGATATTTCGACGAGTTTCGACAAAATACGAATAAATAATAGTTCTAAACACGTTCTAAAGGGAAACAGAAGTAAAAAGTAAAAAATAAACTAGTGATTTAAAAAAATATATTTTATTGCAAAAAACGTGGAGTGCATGATATATCAATGAAATATTTATAACAATTGAAATTATGCACCCCACGCTTTTTTACATTAAAATCATTTTTGTCAATCACTAGTTAAACATTATTTTTTACTTTTTAGTTCGGTTTCCCTTTAAAGCGTGTTTTTTTCGTATTTTTAAACTGTAATTTATTTTTTACTTTTCAGTTCGGTTTTATAGCAAACCGAAATCGTGTTTTTTTGTTTTTAAAGCTTATACGGTTTCCATTGCCCTTGTATTAACTTTACTAAGAAAATATCATCAGGATCGTTAGAAAGCTTATTTAATAAATTATAATATTATACACATACATAATATATACATACCCATAAATAAGAAATTAATGTGTAATGCATTTCTTTTTTGGTTTTAAATTATTTAAAACTTAATAATTAACATGGTTCGTAGTATAGAAGAAGAGAAGAAAGATATATACGATATGTACATAAGATGTTATAGGAATAAAACAGGGGCAGCTCAACATTATTTACAATTGTAGCATGTAATATATAACAAAAAAATATGACGGAATTTGGAGAAAAAAAGAGGTATATGCTACTACTAATCCACATTTAAGCCAAGAACTTAGACCCCAGGTCCGTTTTTACCAAAATTTGTGGTGTTAAATAATTAATAATAGGATTATTGGGCCTATTTTCTTGGATAGTACCTTATTTCTAGATGTATTGGAGGAAATACTCAATGCAACGCCATTAGAAACAAGACAAAATATTGAATACTTCATGCAAGACGGTTGTCCTGCACACAATGCTAGGAGGGTTGAACAGTATATTGATCAATGTTATCCAGGTAAGAGGATTGGTACCAATTCACCAATAAGATGGCCTCCTCGATCTCCTTGCCTTAATCCCATGGATTATTTTGTATGGGGGTTTTCTTAAGAATGAAAACTATGACAAATATATGCCAACTAATCTACAAGACCTTTGTGAAAGAATAGTAGATGCATTTGAGAAAATTACGCCAGAAATGGTTGTTAAAACTACTTCCCAAATATAGGAGAATTGACCTCTGTATTCAAAAGAATGGATTACCTTTGAGCAACTATACCGTTGCTAGTACTGTTTCTTTTAATTTTAAGGCTGCTGATATTTTCTTAGACGGGACGTATTATTGTATTTAGTTTTACACGGGCTACGAAAAATTAAAAAGCACGTCCGCATTTAAAAAAAATAAATAAGGGAGTTTGGGAAAAAACAAAATAGCTTAAGTAAGAATACAATTATTTCACAAGACTAGCAAAACATGCCGGTCTGACTGACAGCTACAAGAACTTTAATGTACGATATTACTGAAAATTTTATATTTTCATAAAGTATTGTTTTATTTCTGTATTTAATAACACTCCACTCGTAGTTTCCACAAACGCCAACCCACTTTCACTTCACTCAACGCGCGTTTCGCCAATCAAGTTGGCATCATCCGGAGACGATTAAAACTAATAAAACTACAAAATCTACCATATTTATACTATTTTCATGGTGACGTCACTAATGATATCACCGTGAAATTTACGCGTGACTAATCACGCTTCAATGATCGGTTGCTAAGCAACGCGTAAAGCGGGCTATACGGTATAGGTCCCTTGTCGCTATTCATACTACTTTTGCATTTTACAATTTCTATGCTCTCAAATGCATCCAACTGTATATTATTGGTCACATTTCTAACTAATCTTAAATCACTAATATCTATTCTATGATTGTTGTCAAAAGCATGTTGTGTAACACTGTTCTTCCATATTTTAGATGAGCCATATGCTCTTTAAATCTGGTGTTAATTGATCGTCTCGTTTGTCCAACATATTTTCGATCACCATCATTACAACTAATTTCGTAAATCCCAGACCTTTCATTTGGAACAATTTTATCCTTTGGATTGTCTAAAAGTTGTTGTAATTTATTACTCGACGAATGAATCGCTGTTATACCCACGTTTTTTGAAGACCTTACTCAAACCACGAGTAAACCGGGGTCCGTAAGGGATGGATACATATTTTGGAGTCTCTATATCCTTTTGAAAGGTCGTAGAATTACGAAGTGTGTCCTTAAATTTACGCTTCGTAATTACTTTTTCAACTATACTCACAGCTATATCTTTAATTAATGCTTTTTCTTTTTCAAACCTCTCATTAATTAACAAGGGACCTATACCGTAATTAACAATAATTAATTAACAAGGGACCTATACCGTATAGCCCGCTTTACGCGTTGCTTAGCAACCGATCATTGAAGCGTGATTAGTCACGCGTAAATTTGACGGTGATATCATTAGTGACGTCACCATGAAAATAGTATAAATATGGTAGATTTTGTAGTTTAAGATTAGTTTTAATCGTCTCCGAATGATGCCAATTTGGTTGGCGAAACGCGCGTCGAGCGAAGTGAAAGTGTTTTGGTGTTTGTGGAAACTACTCCGAGTGTTATGGTTACATCAAAGGTTCCAGCCCTATCCAGTAATCTGTATTTAATATCTAATAAATATTGTTTATTTTTTTCTCATATATTTTTTTAAGAAATGATTCATTATGCACTCCGAATATAATAGATAATAAATATAAATTTATTGTCATTTTTGGAGTCAGTGTTAAGCCAGCCAAGGTTAATTAACGTATTCACTTATAATTGAATACAACTGCCTAAAGCCACACCACAATTACAAATAAACCTAAATTAAAATTCTAGTCGAATACAATTAAAGATGTATACCAACGCTACTTCGTTATACGTTTGTTGTAAACCTAGTGTGGCACCGACTCCAAAAATATATTATTGGCACAATAAATTGATTATATTCTAATTATATAAGTAAGAATGAATAACTTAATTATTTTTTACTTAAAAATATTTTATACGCAAATTAAATCCGGACCACCCTGTATTTTAAATCATATTATCACTTATTATCAAGTACCAAGTGCATACGGCTTCGCAGTCCTCTTTGTAATAACTGCATGCTTTTTATTATTTGTTCTCATTTATTATATTTGTTAATTCAAATCAAAATCAAAAAGTTTTTAGTGCAATTCCGCTATATATACTGGCATGACTATCAATCATTTGTTCGTAAAAATATTTTAATTTTTTAAAGTATAAAATTGCCACAGGCCAAATTTAGCCACTTCCCATTTCCCATGTCTATTGTATACGTGAAAATATAAACAACACCTTAATCCTAGTGGGTGTGTGTCAGTAAGTTTTCTATTTCACGTGCTCTGTCTACGTCAGAAAGTTAATTCTGAACTCGCGAACTTCACAAAATAATGATTGCTCCTAATTCGAAACGTTATTACTCGTAATCGATGGGGGTTATATTTAAATTTGTTTTCTAACCCGTTAATTTCAAGTGCAAAAATATCCGTCTGTCATTACATAGATCATTTATACTTGCCAGAATTTATTTACTAGGTATCTATCTATATCGGGCCCAGCTTTCTTTCGAAGCTTGTCAATTAATTGTTTTTTTTTGGCTTGGTCCGTATTGTTTGTGTATGTTTGTTTATATCCCGTGAAGCAGATTCTTGATCTTTGGCCTCGGTAGGAAAAAACAATGCGGACTTCATGAATTTCAGGGAGGATTTGGAACAACCCTTGATTGTAACCGATGACAATCGACAATGAGTATCATATGATGTTTACACAGTGTTGCCAGATGAAGTAATTTAATTTTTTTCACCGAGCATCCAAAAATTCTTCACAATTCTTAAGATAATTAAAATACCTCATTATACCTACGTAAAGTAAAACAAAATACCTACTGAAACGACCTTTGATAAAAAAATTAAGGCCTGTAAATAAATAAGCAAAAATGAATT
Organism: Tetropium fuscum; assembly: GCA_964058915.1. Lineage (NCBI taxonomy): Eukaryota > Metazoa > Arthropoda > Insecta > Coleoptera > Cerambycidae > Tetropium > Tetropium fuscum. Next base: position 247,470 of record CAXKVY010000131.1, read on the forward strand.
AGTAGTTTAATGAATCGTAGTTTTTTTGATTTTATTAGGATTGTCAAATTGGGGAGTTTTAGCCTACAGGCTTTAAAAAAGAAAGAAATATGAAATATATGTATTAATAACTATGGATTTTCGATTTATTTTCTATTCGATTCTCATTTATTTTTCTTCTCGACATTTTAACTGTTACAGAAAACAATCAATATTAAGTAGCTGAGATAGAAATGTGTTAATACTAGAACCTCTTTTTTTTCAATAAACATCTCTATTATGCGGGTGAATAAAATAACAAACAAAATAAAAATATTTTAAATAGGATATTTCAGTAGAAAGTTTTTTCGTAGATGCAAAAAGTAAGTATGAACAAATTTATGTGTAAAGTTCTTTGGATTTCATTAAGTGTTCTTTGGTAACAAGATATTGTTATTTTCGGAAAATATAAAACTAAGGAAAAAGAGGAAAATTCTTCACATTTTGCTGATTTATAAAAGTTTTCTTATTTTTTTCACAGGGGTCAATTTTAGGTCAAAATTCTTATTTAAACTCTTAAGGTGTGAACAAAAATCTTCACATCTGGAAATATGCTGTATTTACATTCACAGTACTAAAGAGTCAGTAAGGTATGAACTTATCACGCCCTACAAATTAGTAAATTACCTCTTGGCAACTGTCTATCACGTTACCAAACGTTACTGCGCAGACAAAGGCAATTCTAAAATTAAATTTGGCAGAACCCGTTGATCTAATGTGTTAAAACAAGGCGAAATTTATTGTTACTTATTGCCCCATGTTGAAATACAATGTTTACGGGATATGAAAATAAACTGTGGATTATTTGCGTAAGCACTTACCCAAACCTACAGACAGTACAGACCAGACCAAAAATATATTTTCTAGTGCCTTTGTTAATTTGCAGGAACGCCTATCGATTTTAGCATATATTATAATATCATGGTTTTCTCCTTTTATGTATGGTAGTGGTGGCTCATAGTACATGATGCGGCTGAAATATCTAGGCTTCTACATCGCGTGAATCATGCCCCAAATAATAAAACTTTCGCCCGGCTTCGAGGGGTGCTTTGGGATGCTTGTCTACCGCTTCAGTTTCACCTTTTACTGGCGCGAGGTTTCGCAGTAGTATATTATTCTAATATTATGTAACGTTTTAAAGGTTTTAAGAACAAGACAGATAAACAATAATAAACAAGTAATGGATATGTAATTCTTAAAGAAACAGTTTTTAAAACAGCTATAAGTTGGTATATTAAAGTTTCTTTTATGTAAGATCATATAAATATCAAATTTTTGAGCAAATACCTTTATCACTATCATTGATAAACCGAAAAGAATTGTTTCATTAAAAAAAAAATGTTTGCGTGTACAAATTAGAAATAATACGGTTATGCCATATTATTATGTGGTATACTCATAGATACCTACTGGATAGGGCTGGAACCTTTGATGTAACTGTAACACTCGGAGTAGTTTCCACAAACAACAAAACACTTTCACTTCGCTCGACGCGCGTTTCGCCAACCAAGTTGGCATCATCCGGAGACGATTAAAACAATTTTAATCGTCTCCGGATGATGCCAACTTGGTTGGCGAAACGCGCGTCGAGCGAAGTGAAAGTGTTTTGGTGTTTGTGGAAACTACTCCGAGTGTCATAGATACCTATAGTGGTAAAATCCCAAAGAGAAAGGTAACTGAAAGTTTTAAATGAGCAAAAAATGTCCTATTTTGATGGGTAATGTCCATACAAATTTAAGATATTTCGATGAATTTCGGAGATATTCGACAAAATACGAATATGCGTTTTCGTTTTTTACGTATAGCGTTGTTAGATAAAATATATAAAAACAATTTTTTTAAACTTTATGTGTCTCATGAAATTATAATATTATACACATACACATTAATATGAAATATTAATGTGTATTGCAGTGCTTTCATGGTTTTAAATAATTTAAAACTAAATAATTAATATGGTTCGTTATACAGAAGAAGAGAAGAAATACATGAAAAACCGAACAACCGCGGGAAGTAAAAAAATGCATACAAAAAAGCACCTTTTTGCATGCGACGTGGACGACTTTAGGTAAAAGATATCGCAAAAGTGACCGAAGTAAATGTTGTAAGGCATAATATAAGCTTTCCACTGATAAATTTACTTTCCCTGTTATACTTATAGAATCGCAGATACGGCCGCTCGAACAGACGAGACGCAACGCCTATAGTCTTGCCAGTTCGTTACGCGTCATACAAATCTAAAAGTACTTGTTACAGGTTTACCAATTCTTGTTACAGGTTTAGGTTAGGTTAGCTATCAGTAGGCATCTTTTAGTCGCATCTACTTTGAACAACGGACGGAAAACGGTCAGTTTTTAGTACTGTTTATTTAAATGCTATCTGTTATAGCTTATATATATTATCCTTTAATTTTGTTGTATTTTAGAGTTACAATGTTAATATTTTAAAAAATACGACATACCTAGGTATTAAATAAGCATTCAAACCATACATCTCACCTTGTTTTATTTAAGAATACAACGGTCTCCTAACAAGCTACAAGGCTGATGGAAACTTATGAAAATAATCAACTGTAATATATTACTGTATTTATTTTTACACAAGCTATGAAAAATTCAAATAAAAAACAGGTTCGTATTTAAAAAAAAATAATGAGGGTGGCCCTGAAGAGAAAAAATGTCATAATGTAAATTTTATGACGGTCGGTTTTTATAAAGAACTTCATTAACAACAAAAATTTTCAAGATTTTTTTGGTACCTATTATACTAACAACGCTATACGTAAAAAACGAAAATGAGATTTTCATATTGTGTCGAAAAATCTTGAACTTTTATGGACCATTTTATTACCCATCAAAATAGGAAACTTTTTTTCCATTTAACCAACTTTGTATCTATTGTGGTTTACGAGATCTCTGTATATGCAAATTAGATCCGGGCCATCCTGTATATAAAATAATCTGATAAGTAGGAATAACCACAACATCCAGAACAAATTCACAACACAAAACCGGGTGAGTCGACTTTTCACCAGAATCTATTAAATTAAAATCTATTAAACAATTAATGCGAACAATTGACGCATAGAACGTGGTAAATTGTTTTGTAGATCGCATTACACAGAAACGTGATTTGTCGTCGCCACGAAATAAATGTGAAGGCAGGGGCGCCGACCGCGCGGGTGATCCGGGGCTTGAGTACCAACAGAAAAAAATCTGTGGATGTGCAGCACCCACAGAAATTTAAATCATGCAGCTCCGTCTGAAATCCTATTGTCTGAAAAAACTGTATTCAATTGTGTTAACCACGCCTAGTTTTTGTATTTTAATTGTAAATCTGCAACATCTTACGCCAAAAATATAAATATATGTATAAATTGTGTGTACTTTTCATTACCCAAACAAATTAATGTTATAAAACGCTTTGGTGAGCTAGTTAGCACCCACACAAATTTTAAGCCGGCGCCCCATAGGAAGGTCATATTATCTACTCCACGCGAAATGCAATTGTGCATAAGATTATCGAAAAATAAACATTGCAATGGCATTGGATTTCATAGCAGTGGCATTGTTGTATATGGCTGACTCGACAGAAGCATACGCGTTATCTACGTTTGTATTGTAGACATCTAAAATGTATCGGTAGGCAAAATATGTAAGGTATAGGTATTTTGAAATCTCTTAACTGACAATAAAAAAGGATAATTTATAAAATAATGTTTTGTAATGTTGTTTGGGAGTTAGAAGTATAAAATTATGTTCTGTTTCTTGAGAACGTATTTGGGAAACGTTACCTATATACGATAAATTAACTCCTTCAAGTAAAAAATTCAATTTGATAAAAAAGGTGCATCGTTTTTTATCACCGATAAAAATGCCGGTTCTGTTCCTCAAAAGCATCTAGTAGTCGCACGTCACTTTAAAATGTGCTTTAATAAAAAAAATTGAGCTTGATATCTTAATTTATAAGGAAGTTAGAAACTTTTTTGTGGGGCAATTATAGAGAATAAAACTGAAATATGTTTGTTAGAAAAGTATATTATGTACGTATTTGAGCGAAACAGCATGTGAAATGCATTTTTTTTATTTTACGTTATATGAGGTAAACGATACTGGAAAAAATAGTTCTCCTCTTCGCCCTAAAATGGGTTCTGGTAAAAATAGTTCTATATCTGATGCAGCCACTGTGTGATGGTCCTCTTGTTCAGGCCAGTAAAAAATCTGAATTAGTATGCGTTTTGGTCTCTTTTTTAAAATTTTCAAAATTGCGATTTTTAAATAGTGTTTGGTAAGCATTTGCACTATTTTTTCCATACACTGTTCTTATTAGCCTGTAACAATAGCGCAAATAGAGTATAGTAGGGGGAAACCGGGGCAAATGAGGGTAAATGTAATCAGTGATTACATTTACCCCCAACTCCACCTACCCCATATGTACATTTCGGTCGGGTAAATGTAATCGCTGATTTAAGATTTTTTGTTAGTATCCAAATCTGACATCAGAATCAGATTCCTTGTTGAAAATTACCTAAAAGAGCAAAATATTACAACTACCTACATAATAATATTTGCGGTAGTAGCAGGGAATTCAAAATCGTAGACGACACTCGCAAAATTAGTAAAAATGCAGTCAAAATAAACTAGATAGTAAATACTTCGAAACTGGAACTAAAAGAGGTTAATATAAAGTAATATGTTCACAAAAAGTTCCAAAACGTTATCAATTTTTTTTACAGAGGACACTTGATTACACTTGCCCCATGATTACATTTACCCCACTTTACCCTATATAAGTATATAATAGCAGATATTATGTTGAAGGATTGGGCTTATAATACGAAAAAGAAAACTGGAGAATATTACAAAGAATGTACAGTTAAAACAATCTGGAATTCAACTGCGAAGATGATTCAAGAAAAATATTTCAGTGAGTACGATGAAATTTGATCCTTTTACTGGCATAATTTTTAAAGAAGCACCTGATAAGTAAGAAACAGTAAACGGAAGAAATTGCAATCTCTTCCAGAGAAAAGAAAGGCATGTTCTGTAGCACTAGACAAGAAAGATATATACTTACATAACATGGCAAAATTGTGGAATATAGATGAACCAGAGGGATTACAAAAGATATTCTCTCATATAGCTTCTTATGAATTAGCTTGGAGAAGAGGAGAAGCAGTAAACTGTAAAATTTACCATTCTAATGAAGAAAAAATCAAGATGGAACTCCAACAGATAGAACTGAATACAATTCAATTTCAAAGACGGCACAAGGTGGGTCTAAAAAATGAGTAGACAGCAAATGTATGACAAAAAATGACAGGGATAAAAGTATTGGTCCCGTTACATTGTTAAAATTACTCTCAGAACAAAAACAAAAACATAACATCCGAACGACTTTTTTAACAACTCCCTTCTGAAAAACAAGAATTCTAAAGGTTGGTATAAAAATGTTCCCCACTGGGAATTAATACGATATCTACATGGACCAAAAATTCTGCAGCTAAAATTAGACTGGACATCACAAATCTCCTACCGGAAATACTGCAATTTTTGAAAAGATGGCGTCAAAATGAGTATTTTTACAACTATTTTATTTTTGTTAATTAAAAAAAACAACATGATTACTATAAACTGATTAGAGGAAGTCAGAAAAACCCTTAACAGTTTACAAAAAAAAATTGAGCTCCGAAAAAATGAGATTGGTTCTTTTTTCCAGAATTCCCCTAATTTTGAAGCTACAGCCTCCATGCAACAATCATTTTACAGGTAACTGAAAGGGCTACAAGATCATATACATTTCAAAATGCCCAAACTATTCATATTCAAACGGTAAAGGGTGAAAAGAGAGGGGTGGTCCGCGCACTGTATTGAAAAGGTCTAACAGTTATATTTTCGTTAATGTTTATCCTATACACAAATAGGAAAAAAAACATATTTTTTGTTACGAAAAAACCTACATTTTTGTACTATACCATTTTTACGTATCTTTTTTAGTTTAGTCTTTTAGTATCTTTATTAGTTTAGTTTTTCTACATATTTTTTTTAGTTCAGTTATTTGGAAAATAAGGTATTTTTTTACGAATTTTGAATGATACGTTTTTCATTTTCGAAAAATATGCATTCTAATCTTTTAACAAACTTTTGGATTACATGAGTAATACTAAAATAAAGTAATTTGTAAAGGGATAACGGTTAACATCCATTCTGGTGAGAATGGCTGAAGTTTCAGGGCTCATTTTTTTCTCAAAAATTGAAGCGGCCCACCGTTTTTTGCATCGTATCTGGCTTGGCTATACAGCAATATTAAAGTAACATTGCTCATTTTGAAGGTCTTTCCAAGTACTCTTTCTTTCTAAGTCTTTCCAAACATTGTTTTTTAAGTTTTCCCCTAAAAATGCATCAGTTTTCCGCGTTATTTAACGTTTAATACCTCGAACCAAGTTGTTCAAAACATTTCCACCCTCAGGGTAAAAGCACACATCGGCTCTATGTCACTTTTGCTCATTGAGCCAGCCCTTAACTACTCATCAAATTTAACGTCAATCGGTCGAGGTTCAAAGAATTCGGAGCGTTAAACCTTCAATGACTGCATTATTCCTGCCGCGCTGGGTCTCAGAGCGCAGGTTTGACAACGCACAAGCGCCTTTGAGTTTGATTTGGCAAAAAAGCATTTAGAAACCTTTTTAGTTTTATTTTTTGTATATTTAAAGCCATTTTCTTATAAAAATCAACAAAAATTGAGTTATTTTGAAAGAAAATCGTTTTTGGCGCCATTTTTTCAAAATAGAAGTATTTCCGATGATATATTTAAACTAAATCCTCCTATTTTTTGTTGAGCCCAGGTGAGCCCTTTATTTAGTCTCTATTGCTTCGAGTAAAATTATTCCATTGCTATTTTCGGCAATGCGGCTAATAGAAATCGTCTGTCTCTCTGCTCCATTAGATCTCCAAATTAGTTCACACCCAGAAATAATTTATAATAACTAATTAAAAGTGAATTGCACATCAGCATTAATATTAAACCAAATCGACGACGATTGCCAAGTTTTAGCGGAAACTTGTCAGACATTTGGCACAAATAATGCAGCAAGATTTATAGGTACGTAATTACAATGATTATTATTATTATTGCCATTATTGCCATTTAGCTATAACTAACTTGTACCTATAGTTGGTTCATTCGGATTGACCAAAAATAAGTTATGGCCCCATGTGACAAGTCTGCTGACGTGCGTTTTTATGGGTAGTCAAATGTTCTCAAAATAGACAGCTAGTGACAGATTTTCGGACGTAATTTTACCCAGTATGCCTTTTGGAGGGTATTATCATATGCATATTCTGATGACAAAAAATGATAAATTAAAGAATAATAGTAATACCTCTGAGTCTAAAAGGGAAAGAGTCTATTTGTTATTGGTGTTGGCTGAGTGAAATGTATTATTGTTCGTATATTTCATGAAAATTGACTCAGTCCCGGCGAAAAATGTCCTTAACATTTAATTGCGCCCCAATTTTTCCGAGAGGATGGTAACAAAACTAATAAGGGGTGGTCAAACGATCAGTAAATTTTTCAAACAAAATAACACATTCCCATTTATTTCAGCGACAAGTGAAGTTAGCCCTGATTGATATTTTTATAAAAATTGCTATTTTCGCAATGACTTTTTTTTAACGGTGGCCTAGCGAAACTAGAGGGTCGCCTTTCCTAGTATTACGATACTTTATCCTCAGGAAAAGATAAGATGTCATTATCAAAAATTTAGCACCAGCAAAAAATGTGTTTTGTAACGTAATTGCGCCCCAAACTTTTCGAGAGGGTGTTCTAACAAAACTAGAGGATGGGAAAAATGCCTTTGAGGTTGTTCTAACGGAATGCAGCAACTACTTAAAACTCACCCTTTTCATTTTAGAAACACGTAAACTCACCTTTTACGAACATTTTTTCAGAAAATAGTTTTTCCTCAATAACTTTTTTTTCAGGGTGGACAAACGAAAATAATTGGTGGTCTTACATGGTCTAAAGATTAGGCTATGGATAATTCGATTTTGCAAAATTTTTGCCCCAAAATTATTTTATCAATAACTCGAAAACAAAAGGTGGTCGAACGAAACCAATCAGTGGTCTAACGTTGGTCTACCTAATGAGCCACATCCCCTTCATGCCCCTCATTTTTCGGAGCCAACTTCACGGACCTCACGTTTTACCACCAATATTTCGCTTTACCACCTTTCAATTCATTGTTTTACCACCAATTCATTTCGTTTTACAACCCTTAAATTTATTATGGTGTTGTGGTAAAATATTTTTTGCGCGGTGGTAAAAAGCGGTGGAATTTTTTTTATTTTATTCATTATAATGATTTGAAAGGTTGTGAAACGAAATAAAAAAAATTGACAGCAAAACCGCAGAGAATAGAGGCTAAAACATGGTCTAACAATGGACAATCGATTTAGCCGCTTCACCATCCAAACTGAATTTTTTTTACGCACATTATAAGACCGTCAGAAGTAGGCCTTAGGAAGGAAAAACTTTTGAGGACAATCAATTCTGGTTCCAAAATAACTGAAACAAACTGCAATGTTGAAAATTCAAAGTTGACAGCTAACATCTGGCAACTGTCAAAATTTTGATTTTCCAAAAAAATCAAAATTATGTTCCTAGTTACATTTCCTAGTTCCAATAAGAAATTATGTTCCTAGTTACATTTTACGCCTATATGCCGATTTTTAGTGAAACATTTTGATATCCAAAAAATTATTTTCGATGTTTTTGAATCACTCCCGTAACTAACTGATCTGAAAACACTTAAAATGCTTCAAAGTAGTATAAAGTCTACCAGTGCAATGCATACTGTGCTAATAATATTCGTAGGTGTCGTTTGTTTTGAAGATTATTGATATTCTTAATCAAAAAAAGGTACCTACTGTCTGGATTATTTTCCAATTTCCAAAAAAATCACTCGTTGTTTTTCAACTGTTTTTTATTAAACTTTATTTTGTTAATATAAAAATGGTTTTAATTACAATTTGGCTCTCTTATAATGGGTGATATTTTTTGGAAATTGGAAAATAATCCAGACTATCTTTTTTTCGATTAAAAATATATCTTCACACAGTATGCATTGCAATGGCAGACTTAATACTGCTTTGAAGCGTTTTAAATGTTTTCATGTAAGTTAGTTACGGGAGTGAATCAAAAACTTCGAAAATATACAATTTTTTGAATATCAAAATGTTTCTCCTTAAAATCGGCATGAGGCGTAAAATGTCAATAGGAACAGTATTTCTTTTTGACATTTTTCGAAATATTAAAAATTAGGACCATTTTCTAAAGATTTTTTTTTAAATCACAAATTTGACAGTTAGCTGTCAACTTTGAATTGGTGCGTTTTAAGTGAGAAGATTTTCGTTTTTTCGAGTGCTACGAAGTTACCACCGGTCTTTCGAGGCTGCAAATATACACTACTTGGATATACAGTACTGGTAGTGGTCCTAACATAATAAAAAAATCAGAACTAGCCGTTAGTTTTCGGTTTTAATGTACTATATGACTGACTGGCGTAATATTTTTTATTTATTTATTTATTTATTTTATTTATGTAATCTGTGGTACCATTAGATATAATTATTATTATTTCTTCTCTATGTTCTTGAGTAACTGATACGCGTAAATGCGTTTAGAACACACAAGTTGAAAAAGTGCAAATTACCCGTCAATGTCGTAATTCACAAATCATGCCAAATTTAATGTAGAACGTACTCAAAGCGGCCACCGATTTCTAAACAGATATACACAATACACGCATAACAAAAATAGTTACGTTATTTTTGTAACATGATCTACTTAGTCGGATGTTTACTATAATAGCTATAGCCTGTAACCTTTGCCATAAGAAATAAACATCAATATTAAAATCGCTTACCTTCCTCGTCGTTAAGATCGGTGAATTTTATGCCTCCACTGAAACACAAAATAAAATAATGTATTTTTATTATTAACAGTAAAATTTTATATAAAGAAAAACATCATCCACGTAATATATTTTTTCCAGTTAAAATAAGGTTTAAAATAAGTGCGAGTTTCATTTTACTCTAAATATAAAAACATGGTACCTAACATCCACTTGATAATACAAATAAAAGTATACAAGTATAAAATCAGCTAAATCGCCCTAGTTAATAATGGCCATTAATTGCAAGTTGAATACTATAATTTGTCCCCGACCATTGTACGTTTTTATCTTGACCACGTTGTTTTGAAGAGTAGACAGATGAGTAAATCCTTTTGAATTCCTAATGACAAAATCTAAACGTTTTAAGTGCAGCTGAAGTGGTAACTGAAATATCTTTTGAGAAAATGTGGGTTTAGGATCAAAAGGTATCCCAAAATCTTTTACATAATCAGGTCTGTTCAATAGTGCGCCGCCTAATTAATTCTAATATAATTGAATTCAATAGGATTCGTCTCCCTTGTGAATGACGTTACATTACATTTGGAAGTATTCAGTGGTGAGATGTTGTATGTACACTAGGAAGTTATTTCATTAAAGTGTATCTTGTAATAGAAGTCACATTCTTCGACTGATTTTATTTCACACATTAATTTGAGATTATCGGCATTACAGATAATGTGCAATGTAAGCCTGACACGATATCGTTAATGAACATGATAAAAAGAAGGAGTCCAAGTATCGAACCGTGCGGTACCCCAGATATTTTCTCTGACCTGACACCGTGGCAGTGAACAAACTGTTTTTTAAGTAAGACGAGAAAAGCTGCACAAAAGAATTGGATAGTCCGAATGTATTCAATTTGCTCAGTAATATTCCATGGTTGAGTATATCAGAGAGCCTCGGCAAAATCAGTGTATAAAAATTTACTTGGCTCTGTTGGTGTAAGTTTATCGCTGACGAACTGGGACGTACAAATAGTCGTCACTGTGGACCTACCGTTCATAAAACCATGTTATTCACGCGATATCGAACCAGACCCATTCAGATCCTAGAATGCAGAAGGATTTCTAATATCTTCGCGAAATTGCAAATTATAGTGGCTCTGTAATTTGTGAATTAAGTCTATTTTTTTTGTAAACTGGGCACACACGAGACAATTTCCACAGATCAGGAAAACATGATGTTACATGAACAACATAAAATTTCCAGTTGTGTAATTGATTATAACTACTCCTGTTAAACTGTAAACAATGAAAATATTTATTAGGTTACATTGTATGGGTAAATCAAAACTTCTAAATATTTGTCTTACTCATTAATTTGTGCATACATTCATCTTTCTCTGTGCTATATGCCGCTGTACTGGCAGTTTACAAACATACAAACACTCGCTCAGTTGGTTTGTTATAACTGTCAGATAAATTTAGATGAAACAACAGAAATTTGTATTAATCCAGCACGTAGGGGCTAAAAAAAAGGTGGAGTGATATCTACAACTTTCTCATTTAATTTTTCTCGATAGGACATAGTTTTTTGAATTAATTTACAAAAAAAACTATTTCTTTCAACTTTTTTCTGTTATTTTTTAGGTTAAGTTCAGGTGCATCATTCAGGTGCAATTTGAAAGAAATAGACACATATTTTTTTTCCTATACAACCTAATTCGTTTATCCAGGTAGGAATTTATGTCACCACTAAACTTTTCTAGGATGCTTGGACTTATTATGTAAGGAATTACAGCGGCGGAAAGATGAACATTTTACCCAATAAAAATGTTGTGATTTTCTCGCTTTTTATTACATATAACAAAGTTTACAGAATAAATATCAGTTGTGTCACGGACACTGCGTGCCGCTTCTGCTCTCCCCTTCCTAGCAGACGACCCGTAGAGAGCGAGGAATCCAGCGCATACATAGTGCGTCAGGTTCTCGCTGGGAACAGTTAGTGGTGATTTGTACAGAGTGGACCAGAAACGTGAAACAAGATTAAATTGCATTTGCATGCCTGCGGCATATTGTTCAGTAGATGATTGCACAACAAAGCGTGGAAGTGGATTATCAGTGGAGCTAAGTGAGTTTACATTTGTTTTAATTATTATATGTTACGATAAACTCAATCAATTTAACCCTTTGTTTTTTTTAGAATATGCTATTATTAACACAAGATAATTTTGATTTTTGTAAATGTTTATTTACGCCAATTTTAGAAAACTAATTTAAATATTTATATTGAAATATGTATACTCGCATATACATTGATTATTTATTTATTAAACGGTTTTATTTAGCTTGACTTCGTATATTTGTTTGTTTGTTTATAACTGATTGTTTCAAATCTTGCAACAGCGTCTTCAACTACTTCCCGATGAGCTAGAGACTTCAAATTTGGTAGGTCTATAGTGTTCCGGTGACAATACAATTTAATATTTTTTTATTACAAAAAAAAATTAAATGGCGGATCCAAAATGGCGGACTTTTCTATTTATAAACCGATTTGTCTCAAAACCTCAAACTTTGTGGTGTTTAAGGTCATCATATACAATTTTCAACTTAAACTTAATAAAATAAAATCAAAATGGTGGATTATCCTATTTATGAACCGATTTGTCTCAAACTTGAAACTTTGCGTTGTGTAAGGTCACTCATTACAATTTTTGAATCAAACTTAGAACAATCAAAATGGCGAATCCAAAATGGTGAATGGAATTTTTTTGTAATAAAAAAATATTAAATTATATTGATTTTAAACAAACATATAAATAAACAAAAAAACAAATATACGAGGTCGAGCTAAATAAAACCAATTAAAAATATCCCGTCTATTAAAAGGAAACTCGTACTCGTACACTTTGTAAACTCAAAATTATATGGGTTATGTGGCGAAGGTGTTTTCTTTAATTATTGAACATTCAAGGCAAGTTTCAGTCTGACGTTCCTCGATTGTTGGTACCTTTAGTGGCAACAACTAGTGGGAAAAAAGCTGAGAAATTTACCTCCACACTTTGACCCCTTTTCGATACTGAGGGACTTCAAAATTGCCCTTAGTACCTAACCAATGATCGAATTTCTTCAGCTGAGATTTTTAGGTTAAGGGGGGGATGTTTGTAAATATGTAAATGGGGGTACCTATAGGGTCGTTATTTGTTTTCTAAAGAAGTGAGCGATTTGCGATTGTTAACTATAAAAGTGTACGAAAAAAATTAAAAATCATTAAATACGGTTAGTTATAATACTTATATAATACCTAGGCATTAGTATTCAAAATTTTCGGTTGTGGCATTTTTATTACATACATCTAATTTTAAAACTCCGCAAACACAATAAAATTATACACAGCCATAATTTATTATTCATCCAAAGCCAACTAAAACTACTTGAATATTAGCTATTATTATATTAACACGGTAACCTATGAATAATCCATTTTTTTATCGAGCACCCACGCACCAGGAGTTATTGCTATTCTATTATTACGTCATGCGAATTTTATTCTAAATTATTCCCTTATAGTGCAGGCTTTAAAGCAAAAAATACACCAGAAGCTCGCAAAAAAAGGTAATCTGAGATATTTCTTCAGTAACTGTTAGTGGAGGGATTTATACATCATAAAACCACAAAAATCAGTTATGGAGGTGGCGCGGAACCCACCCAAAAAACCACTACTTTGGTGAGAAAACCATATCGCTAATTTCGCTAATATCTCGTTAACCGTTGAATTTGTATATACCATACCGTTTGTTGTATACCGTTTTTTTGTATATACCATAGTTTTCGAGAAAATCAATATTGGGGATATTCAACAAGTTGCATTTTTAATGCGCGCGAATTTTCGCTTATTTGAAATTCTTGGCGCGCGGCCTATAGAGAAATTCGTTTGTTGCCATTTTTGATGGCTACTGATATTTATCAGTATATAAAAATAGCAATATAATGTAGTTATCACTTTTGATTTTTCGCTTTTAATTATTTACAGGCCCATAAAAAATAAGTAATTTAATATAAGTTATAAATGTATTACCTTTTAGTTCAAGGTAGTACTTTGATGCAGACAAAGTTTGGAATAAAAATGTTCATATTTAGAGAAATTACCAGCATGTTGAAATTAGCCAAATATTGGCAAATTTTTTATGGTTTAATAGTAAAAAATTTTGAGTTAAATTTTCCAGATTTGTGGGTTTTTTAATTTTTAGGAAACAATAAAAAAATAGCCAAAATTAGGTTAATTTCAACATGCTGGTAATTTTTTAAATATGAACATTTTTATTCCTAACTTTGTCTCGGGCTTTGTTTGCATCAAAGTTTGGAATTTAATTTTTTTAATTGAAATTTTAAAATGACTGAAAACACTAAGTGTCGATTTAGATTTATTGTCGATCTTGCATTTTAGTAAAAAGTCAAAAAGCTTTTAACAAACAATAAAAACGGCTGGTCCATCCTATATTCCATGGTCCATGATAAAGTGAGTACTATTTTTGATATGATACTTTTAATATATTTGACATTTACACGCTCCGCTCGTTTACGTCACTTAATTCAACTGTAATTGAACGGATTTTACTACATACGTTAAATACGATCTACCTTCATATGGTCTGCGCGACATTTCAACTGTCTATTATTGTTTGTTAATAACGTTGACCACCACAAAACATCAAGAAAGCTGAAGTGGCGACCTAAAATTATTCAAGACCGATCTAGTTTAACAGTCTTGAAAGCTGTTAAAGAGTTAAACCGATCAGCGGTCAATTTTATAGACACAAAACACCGCTGATCAATAAAAAACTAGTAGCAGTGGCGGCTCGGCAGGGGAGGAAGTGCCAATAGGTTTTTTTCCAAAAATATATCACAGCCAATATATATCGCGATTTGAATAATTTTATTTTTCCCATTAAAAATTTAAAAAGTATTACACGATCATTTTCGAGCTTATTTTAATGTAGTTTAATCCAAAATTTTTAGGTTAATTAATGTTTTGGTAGGTACGTGAAAACTTCAAAACACTATGATCATGAAATTAGTAAAAAAATCAGCCAAAAATTCAAAAAAATCGCCAGGTGCTTTGCTTCCCATCTTATGAATCCTCTTTTCAAAATGCCATGAGTCGCCACTGACTAGTAGGTCGTAACTACCTACCTAAAAAAAAATAGGATTTGAACACCACAAACAAAAATTATCTATTTTGTTGTATATTAAGTATGTACACGTACAGCATATATACAGTATCACAAAAATAGGTAAAAAGTATAGGTACTTAATGCAATAAAATAATTAGACTAATTGGAAACATACCTGAGAAGAACAGAGGCGGTTTCAGGTACTCGGAAGACCTGCAAACAAGGATCGAATGGGAATAACGTTTCTACTATATTGACAGGGTGTCACAAAGAATTAAGCCTACCAGTTAATTAGATATTCTTACCTTCCACCCCAGGTTTTCGAAGAACGTGCATAGCCGGGTCTGCCCGGTGGTTTTCCCACCGCACGGACCTGTAACAAGAAAATAAACTGTAACAGCGACCACGTGAGAGGTTAGATAAAATCGATATAAAACAAAAGCCGTTCTACTAATGGGATTTTCCGGAAAAAATTACCTCCTGTCAGCACAAGCTTGTAGACTTTCATGTTGTCACTAGATTTTTCCATTTTCAGTCGTACGAACCCGCACTTTTCAAAATAAAAATTGCGATAAATAAATCAGGTTATGATTTAAATTAAATTTAACAAAATGTAATAATTTAAACTGTTAATTAAAAGGATTATAATTAAATTTGATTGTACTACGACAAATTAACGGGGCACATGATTAAAGTTTATTATCTGCGGTTTTCATTTTTATATTTTCGCGACTGTGGGCGACGACGTACATCACACCGCGCGCGGCGGAAGAAGTTTGTACAAAGACGACAAACTGATTCACTGTAAATACCTAGCAGTCCAGAATCGCTCTAAAAATACTTTTATGTGGACGACAGAGTTTTTAGCGCTGAAACGTTGGCACCAGCCAACGCCAATATTCACGGTGCACAAGTGGACCAAGTCTTACATTTCCCATTCATAAATAAATAATTACTTTCTTCCTTATAATCGTCTAATATACTCATTGAGATCAATTTGGTTCAAAAATATTTCATATCTGCAACATTCTACTTTGATTCTTAAAAAGCTTGTTGGCAGTTTTGCAAATAAAAACATCGTCGTGAAAACTAGCCTACAATCGTCACTAAAACTAAAATATGACACCCCCCACTAGAAGATTAACATTAGACATTGACATTACTGACAACTGACATTTAGCATTAGCAAGTTAACGTCTTGTATCTTTAGGCGCCAAACGTGTGATCTATGATTTATATAGGTTTTGGTTTAATATTTTGTTTACAATAATTAATGTTCAGTTGCATTACTATACATTATGGATAACGTACGAGAAGTAGTGAATGGTGGCCAACTTGCTGGTTTCATTAATAAAAAAGTGAGCCTTACAGGGTTTGTAACAGAAAAAGCACCTAACGGCTTGTGGTTTGATTTGAGGGCAGCTGATAATCAGGTGGTGAAAGTTACTCTGAAAAGACCACTTGATAAGCCACTAGAAGGTTACATAGAGGTAAGACATGCAAGTACTTTACCGATTTAAAACTTAAACTACCACTTTTAGGTGCATGGAATGTCTAACGGTAAAGGAGTTGTTGCCGATGAACTTGTCATATTCAATAATGAAAAGTTTGATGCCAAAGCTCACAATTCGCTTTGTACATTCCTGTACTCTGTCCCAAACATTTGGAATACTACTTGAGGACTACTTTTTATATAAATAATATTTACCTTTTTACGATTTTGTACATGTCACCACACATTTTCCAAGGGCCAATTTTCCACAAGCGTATGTTTAATTTAATTTTCTATTACAATAAATGTTATATTTTTTAAATTTGGTTATCAAGTTCTTGGTTTTTACTCGAGTTTGTTGGTTAATAGTATTAATACCTATTTCACAATAATTCATGCCTATCCAAATGTCAGTCAAATGAAAAGCGTGATTTATACATTCTTGATCAGGGCACTGGCAAAATCATAAAATATCTATGCAGGGTTGTCGGACCGTTTGGCTCGATTTCCCTCTCGAAATTGCTGTGTTAAAAATAATTCCCTATAAGAACTAGAAAATATAAGTTATAACGAACAGTAAAAACATGATTATAAATATAATATTTCTTGAAGTGATTTAGTATATTTAACCTATTATTTATTACTAAAGATTATTTTCCTAAAGTTAATTGACGATAAATTTTCTTTTATGTGGCATCCTTTTGTAAGAATATCCGCTGTTATTCCCCAGGTAAATATTTATCCTCAGAAAAAATAGCCCCAAAGGCAACTCTGCATTTTCGCGTACAATCATGAACTAACCACAAGGACACTACTTTGGCTGTAATCAGACATAACAATGTGCGTGCCGCGTCACAGAAGAGGGAGCTTATACAGAAGCGAAGGTAACGGCGGTCCCTTTCATGTTGGAGGGGCCGTTTTCAGGGACCTTGAACAACTTGTTACACTGAGAGAAATGTGATATTAACATATTATTCGGTATGACACTAAAACCTATCTACACGGAAAAAAAGTATTTCTAATAATGACAAAATGTAAATGAAAAGGTACTTGAATCCATGTTTTTGTAAAGCCAATGTAAGCATATTGATTGTTAGAATGAATGTTAAGTTACTTTGGATTGTGTAAACCTGTTACAATTTTTTATAGAATTTTTCTGCTAATCATAATTCAAATAATATTACAATTTACAATAATTGATGGGATTAACATTCCTAGGTCATGTAAACAACAAATAGGGTATTTTCATTTTTTCTTACTACATAAATGGATACTAGGCGAAAAAATAATAAACCCGTATGTTTTCTATTTTTTGCATTTAAATAGAGAAAAATTAAAATAAACATTGTGGTCGCCATCAAACGATAACATGAATAACTCGCTGTATACAGTAATCTTTAAATTTAGTCAAAATTAGTAGCGTTTGGGAGCAGTATGACTCCTGATTTGTGTAGTGAACGTGAACATTATTATTTTTAACAACCACTTTCTGGTGGATTCTCTAAATTTTGTTTGTTAACGTCATCACGTTTTAAAAAATGGTAAATAAAATATCATAAAGTCACATAACTCTATTTTTCCCTCGATTTTCCCATATTTTATAACAATATTTAACTATTTTATAATTTCAAAATATAGCTATATAATTCCACTTCTTGGAATTTTGAATGAGTTGAAATAATGCTTTGTGGTTTTCAGTATCTTGATAAACAAGTAAACAAAAGTGTTTCAACTTCATATTTATAAGTTAATGGAAAGGTTAGCAAAACATTTAAACAAATTATAGTCTACAATTTATTTTGAAAAATATACTGAAGACATGTCATTGTCAATAAACATATATAAATAACATATTTATTAGAATTTAATTATATTTTAAGTAAAAGAAAACTCCTTAAAGTGTACTCGTATATGAAAGTTACAAAATTTCCAGATGTGATCTTATTACAAATTTAAACTATTAGAAACAACAAAACAGAACGAGTGCATTCGTAAATGTAGTGATGACCATTACACCAAAACATAGAATATTCCACATCACAGAAATACTACGTAAATTTATTTTTATTATAAAAAACATGTCTGTCTATATAAATCTGTCTATACAAAAAAAACAAGTCTGTCTATGTCTATACAAATATTTGTATTGAGTGTATTTGGACAATACCTTTATTGCCAAGTGAGGAAAATAGAAAAAGTTGCATATTCAGTGAAAACTTTACGTTTTAAATAACAAATAGGTACCTACCTATACATTTATTATAAAAATATAGGTATTGTAAATGTGTATGTTAGCGCTAATCTCTTAAATACATTATTATGCATAAGAACTAAGCATTTTAGGGATTATGTACATAATCAAAAACTATTAAATTACAAAATTTATAGAAGTCTTTGAGGTTCGACTGTTCTAATAGTATATAATAGAAGTATTTATAATTTCCTCTTCCTCAGCGCTGTAACTTTCTGTCTCAACTTCTTTTTTCGTGGCCTGTCGGAACTTAAGCTAGCAGATGTTTGGGTTGTACATGAAGATGATGGTGTCAACATAGGCAACTACCTTAGAGAGGTGTGAATACTTGGGCCTAAAATGAATTGTGGTTAAAAAGAGCTGTGTTTATACTTTATACGTATTAAATTTGGATTTAATTTGTCAATTTAAAAATATATCTGAATAATTGTAAAAATAACGCACAGCTAGTGAAATATTTCATAAAAATACACAATGATAAAAAAACTCATCATACCTGCTGTGTTCGAGGAGCACTCTAAAGTGGCATGAAGAGGAGCTTTGGTGTCTGGTGTAGTCTCGTGTTCTTCCTAGACAGACTAAATTTTATTTATGGTTAGTATACACTACACTAATAATTGTACGCACAGATACAATAAATTTCTGTAAATCTTGAACATGAAGTTACTGAATCATTTCGAGGTGCAACCCATAAGCGCAACCTCGAAACGCCTATATTCACCTGTTCTCGAAGAACATCCCCGAAAAATACGAACTAATCCTCCTTTATGAGCCATCACTACTACACATGAAATAATTAAGTCAATAACTCACTATTGTAACAAAAACAGAAAACACTGAAAATACAATTTAAATACAAGAAGTTAAACGAAAATATCGCCAGACGTTCGTATAAAAAAAGTGAGGTTGACAACAATGTCAACTATACAACTCGTTACACACATGCGCACTGAAATTTGGTTTTGGAGGGAAGCTTCAATACCTTCGCTTCTGTATAAGCTCCCTCTTCTGTGGCCGCGTGCCATAGACATGGTGCGGGCGTTGACGTAATATCACAGTAGAAGTATACTGTGGCACAGAAGAGAGCTCTCTCTTCTGTGACTGTGGTAATATGACAACGTTTGTTAGAGCAATAGTAGTCCAGCCGGTAAAACGTATGTCTTGTATGCTATAGGTATCGTGTTCAAAACCCACAGCTTCTACATTTGTGTTACTTCAATTAATTATGCTTAAAGAGATATTATCTGCAAAGAAGGACCAGGTTTGTTACTGGGTCGACGACTGATCAGATAATAAAGATACATGTACATGATATAAAGGTCTGTCAAAGAGGACCTGGTCCGGTATTCTCTAACTTGCAGTGAAAAACGTATCGTTTTCGTAACGCTCGGCCCTTAAATTCTTATATCAAATATATGCATATTCAGGCATTTACGAGGTAGGTAGGACAAGTGTCTTATAATACAAAAAATATTGAAATTTTCGCTATTTTCCATTACTCTCTCCGTTTAGGCCATTGAAACGCTGCCTATGTCCACAGCTACGTCATCCTCTATTATTGTGAACCAACAGTTAATTGAGGCTTTTCTCGTGTTTTATAATCTGTGATTTAGTTCAGTGTCTTGGTCTGTGGCGTGGCTTGTTAAAAATATATTATATCTCTGGGCTTTTTTCGTAAATTTTGTTGCTAACTTCTCTGGTTGTTGAGGTCAGCACTGTCAGCAGCACTCTCAGCTCAGCTGTAAATTTCTAAAAATAAGCGTTACGCGTTACGTTCGGCTCTAGGCGGCTGTCAAAGATACCCGTGAACATAAAAATAGAAAATGATAGTTTCTCGATTTAGCACACTAATTAAATCGAAAAGTCTCAGTCTAACTAACAATGTAATTCGAAGTGCCACAACTTCAAAACATGGAATTATCCTGCAGCAGCCCCAGAAAACGCCTTTCGGAGTCTTTAAGATGGTATTGACGGTTGTCTCGGGATTACTCATTGGTGCTGCAATTAGCAAAAACATAGCGAATTTCCTAGAAGAGAACGATCTGTTTGTACCATCCGATGATGATGACGATGACGATTAAACTCAATGTTATATCAGTATGTAGATAATTAATTGTGCGTGATTTGTATAGTAGTAGTTATGTTTTAAGTTTCTTTTGTTTTTTTTATTTATATAGATATTAAATTGTTATCGAATAAATAGGTAGTTATAAACAATTAAGTGTTTTATTTTAGAGAAAAGGATAAGATAAGATAAGAAGGTCTTTAAAACGCACTTTACATAATTTTTTTATGGGTACACTTTGTAATCATAAATACTGGTATTAATACTACAAAAAATGGAAAAGAGAACTAATAATGTAAAATTGCTGAATTTGTGATGTGACAGTATAATACCTACCCACAGTAGCACCCACAAAAAATTGAATAATTGTCTTAGAAAACGAATTACTTAACCACGCCAATTTTTTTATTTTAATTGTAAATCTCTAATGTCTTACTTTCCTCTTTATATTTTATTGCAAATAATAAATCCTAAAAAAGGTTCAAAATATATGTGTAGCCATAATCTGAAATTAATCTTTATTGCTTGTTTTTAGAACTCCACATGGGCACTGCCAATAGCAAAATAAAAAAGATAAAGTCATTAGAAACGCATTAGAAGGAATATTTTTTATGTTGATACATTTGAGGCTCTGGAAGGGACACTTAAAATAAAATAACTTCTCTTATTTTATTTCAAAATTCCGAGATGTCAGAATTAGAGTTATCACTCTCAATTATACATAAAAATTTTGAGATATCTCGGAACTTTAGAATTACGAGTTAAAAATTCTGTAGTCAAAATTTTATCTCAGAATTTTAAAATTCCGAGATACAACTCAAAAATTTGATCAATTTCTATAAAATGCTAATTTATAACTGGGAATTTTCAATTAAAATTCCGACATAACTCGTATTTTTTAAATTTCGAGTTATAATAAGCAACGCAAATTTTTAAATTCTGAGTTATGTAACTTAGTTATTATATCTCGAAATTAAAAAAATCAAAAATTCAGGAAAATCAGGAATTTCAATTAACAATTCGGAGTTACCTATATCAGAATAGAATCGAATCGAATCCGATCTCGGGTTTTTTAAATTTCGCGATATCTTGGAATTTTTTAGTTAAATTCCGAGTTATACCATGGAATTTTAGAAGTAATAATTTTATTTTAGGTAGTTACGAACAGGAAATTTTTATTTATTAGTTGTTATAGATAATGCTAATCATTTTAAAATGTTATGCAGCTGCTTATTTCAGATACCTATGTAATAATATTTACTTACCATCTACTTTAAGTAAATATAATGTTACTTTATCGTTTATCTACTGGCTATGTAGGTATTTACCCACTTTATTTTTTATAAAATATATGCTCAATTGTGGTCAAAATTATAAATATGTAGAAAGTATATGTGTACTTTTCATTACACAAACAAATTAATGTATTAAAACGTTTTGGTGAACTCGTGAGCACCCACACATCTATTGGTAAGGTGGCGCTGTCTTTGCCTACAGGTCATTATCTACTCATGATATAAAAGGTTCAACACATATTTTTTTGTTAACCTGGGTAAAAAAATACGTGTATTATATAAACGCTTTAATAAAATTGGTTAACGATTATTACATATCCAAATGTTACTAATTCTTAGGATACCGCCATGTATACAACGGACACCAAACCCACCGTTAATACTGTTAAAATACAACAAAAAGTGGCTAAAACATATCAACAAAAACTAAACTAAAATACACGTTTTTATTCTGGCGGTTTCTTATGCGCACCCCATCCATGGAAACATTTGGTGAAGCGTCTCGATTCCTTGTTTTTAAGCGTTAAGAAGAGTTTCCTTGGTCTGTCGGGTTGTTTTGCACGCATATGTTGAATATAAACCTTAAACATTTACATAATTCACATAAAATAACAGCGTCTTATGATTACTTATTTACCTGTGCTGACTTATATGCCAACTTAATTTCGACCTCGCTACATTTTGCACCAAGCCACAAAAACACCTGCTCCCCATTGTCGAGGATCATTATATCATCGTCTGCCAAGTCATCCTGTAAAAACAGCACTCACTTATAATTTACCATCAGGTTAAGATCTTTCCAAACGTTACCTGGCAAAAGTCTGAACATTTCTCGGAAACGATAAAGTACCCTTTTTCGTTAGAACACCTGAACAGACGGGTGTATTCCATAAAGGTAGCGTCCGTCTCGTAAGGTTTCTTTCCCCCTAGACCGAGCCAGAAGAAGTTATCTGGCTCCTCGCCTTCGGACAACACCTGAAGGGTTACCCAGGGGTTATTGAACATGTCTTCGGCTATTTCTTGCACCAACCTGGCTTCTTCTGGGTCGGATTTGGATCCGATCCAGACATACACGATGCCAGAGTCGTCTTCTTGTTCAAAAGGCACATTCAGAATATAACTGAAAAGTTTAAGTATCCGTTTGAAGGGCAATAACAGAGTGCTGCATTTTAAATATAGATATTGTGCGTTTGCTTAAAGAAAAAAAAACGTGGATTCGGACTTGGGAACTATTACCGTGCAGAGTATATTCAAAACTGATAAAAGTGGGCCATAAAAGTTTGCCTAAGCTAGCTCAGCTTTATATAAAAAAATAAATAAAATCAATAAATTTGGTGGTTAATTATTAAGCATCTACATTGTGTTTGTTTTTTTCTAGAGGATGTTTTTTTTTTATGAATTGGTTAATTTTAGTGTGTTGTACTTTCTAATTTTTCTTTTAATAAACACATTTAACTTAATAAATATAAGTGGAGTCAATTATACAATTTTTATCAATTTATTTTGATAATAATATCAGTATTTTTGGCCAATCCGATATATCGGCAAACTATGAACACTACTATATTGTGGTGTGCGTACACTACTATATTGTACGTTTGCTTACTGATTTATAAGAGACTTATAAAGTAAGCTGCAGCCTAATTACAAGTGTATAAAATAAAAAATAAAAGACCATAACCAACTTAGATATATATTACATAAAGTACTTACCAAAAAGCCGAGTTCAACAGTACAGCGTCTGGCTTAACCTGCACCAGCCTGGTGTAGAGGGCGCTACCGTTTGACCTCAAGTGGTAGAACTCCACCGCATGTTTATCCGCTTTCACCTTCCTCTTCCCTTGCTTAATGATTAACTTCCTCTTAAAGTGCGCCATGAACTTCATATTTTCTTGCTGCTGGTACGTTCGAACTACTTCCAGCTTGTCCTGGAACAAGGCCTTGAATTTCTTCTGTAAAGTGAAGGTGAAGGTGAGCCAGCCCATGTTGGAGGCGTCCCTGCCCTGCCAGAAGTAGCAGACCCACTGGAAGTCGTCCATATCGTCGACAGGTACCGACTCGTCTGCATCGTCCTGTGGCATCCAGTAGCGACAGAGGAACACGTAGCAGTCCATTGAGTGGAAGGTACCTAAAACATTTTAAGAAGATGAGAAATATTTTACTGAAGAATAGTGAAATTCATACCCAATTCCTCTTCCGGTAGCCTGACGAACTTCTTTCCCTCTTGCACAAAGGCCTCCATGGCTTCTAGATCCTCGTTCCATTCCTCCATTAGCTGCTGAGCTTCGCTGAGCGGCATTGACGGTTGCCTTGGTGTGAACAAAGCAGTCAAGTCGGCTTTGGTCTCTTGTTGCTTCGCCCACTTTGTCAGGTCAGCGCCAGTTTTCTGAACAGATTCGGCGGTACGAGTAAAGTCGACCGCTATCACCTCGTCCCATCCGAGGAATTTGCACTTAAATATCTAAAAGTGTTTTATGTATAAATTGCTACAAACGGTTTTAAAAACGTACTTGTGGTTCTGTGCCTTCCCGCACTCTGGTTACCAAGGCATAGTCGGGTCTATCAATCATATTGAAGAGCTCTTCGGATAATTTTACAGCGGCAGCGTTCACCAGGCGCGTTGATTTTTTACCAATCCTTTAATTGAATTGCATATTTTTAAATAAATATCGCACGGCAAGATGGGACAAAAAAAAATATCCTGTGCAACACTAAGCAAGTGTAATGTTTCTTAAAAAACAGCAATATTTAACATGTTTGTGGTCAAAGCGGTATATGCCACTCCACATACAGGGGCAAAGGAGCGTATGCCGTCCTAACATATGCCTCGTTTCTGATGAACAGCGGCATATGCCGCTCAAAATGTACGCCGTTTTTAATACCTACAAGTTTGGTGTTCGAACAGAAATTGTGACAATTTCACGTCGCGTGCTATAAATACTTACTTTTGCACTTGTTGCAAAAATAACTGTACTTCTATATATATTTGAAATTTGCTCTAAACCATAATATGAAGTCAATTTATCATAATATGTAAAATAAACTTATAACATATCAGGATATACAGCAATATGTTTAATTAAAAAACATAAACAAAAAATTTAGAAATCCTACATTATATTTGACAGAAGAACCTAATACGCACAGTGGCCTAAATGTACATAGACATCGCTGTCCATCAACGTGTTAAAAGCAAAAACTATAAAATATGTTTTTTTCTTTTACATTTGAGGTCATATAGCACTAGGTGATGCGTTATCTGCTTCACGGACAAAACATACTTTTCTGAAAAGTGCCCACCTCTACTTGCATTATATTCGTAAGTAAATATTTAAATATCTACCAACTGTAGTTCACAATGAAAAAAAGAAAAAATTTAAAAAGGTGAAAGTAGTTCACAAAAAAAAATAAAATTGCGGCTCCTGTAACACTAATAAAGATTTGTTATAAGTCAGAAATTTACTTTGGCCTTGAATTGATTTTCTCCTCTCAATAAAATTTCAAGGTTAGGAGTAGGAGCTATATATTAAAAATACATATAGCAAGAAATACATGTGTTTCAGCACTTACCAAACAAAAACATCCAAATAGCAGTCCAAAATAAACACATTCTTGCTGTTTAATAGGGTGTTTGTTAACTTTCCATGTGGGACCTCCACTTGGGGTAATTCCAAGTAACCCATTCCTAACTGTATTCTATACAGCCTTGGCGGCACAGGAAGAAAATTGGGGTCGACATGTTCCTAGAGGAAATTTTCTAGCTTCACTTATGATAAAAATACAAATTCTAAACTAGAACTACATAATTTTATGCTAAAAAAAATAACGGTATATAACCTCACATTATCATCTGACAGACTGACATTTATGGACTAGAGTAGTGACTTTTCACACTATTTACCTGGAACGGTTTTTCCGGTGGCTGCCCGTTAGGCTCCCCCAAAACCACCCAAAAGTCCCTGCTCTCACTCCCCACCGTTTCCGTGATAATTTCGGCCTTATTCTTACGTTCGTTTTTGTTAATCTTCTCACACATCAATCTGGACTTGGATTTTAGTATGTTCTTGGCTTTCTTACCATTCCACAGAAAGATCCTTGTACCCGTATCCAATACGAAAACGTAACGAGGATCCAGGGATTCCGCAGATACGGCAACGAGTTCTAAATGAACCGAAGCACCGGACTGGTGAACTCTGTAAAATCTCGTGTCAAATGTCTGAAATGAAAATAATGCGTAATATATAACATTTATATGCCATGCAATATATTTGGGACATGCAACCTTGATTAAAGCATCATTGGTCTGCACAGAAAGACAAACAGGTTCTTGAAATGCGTCGGTGCATGCATAAGATGTATTTTTATACATACCATGTCCTCAACGGTGAAAAATCCACTACATGTTCTCCCGCCCTCGATGTATGTGATCTGACTCTCAAAGAGACCCAGGAACTCTTCAGATTCATCGCCTTGTTCCTCTCTTATTGTTCGACACTGAGCTCCTAGGTAGTTTCTTAAATTAACAGCATGGATTGCAGAACAGGCCCTTTTGTCCAACTGTAAGATAGTCATATAATACTCATCATTTAAATACTCGGATATGCGACTTCAATATTCTATTAGCTGTCAGTTTCTAAACTTGTTTTCGGAGATTACTTTCCACTCGGAGTTTTAGAGTATCCTGATATTACCCTGATCTCTGAGGCTGGGTTCAAATTTACAGATTTAAAGTTAAGCGTTTAAAAGTAAAACTTTCCATACAACTTAAGCAAGGCATACCACGCCGCATTCTATGACCTATGACGCCATTCATAAAGTTTCAAAAGTGAAGGTAGTACGTTTGAACTACTTTTGTTACACCCCAATTGTAGATTCTAGAAATCTAAGATTACCAGCAGAACTGTAATAGAACATTCCGCTATTTATGATGTAAATAACAGTTGCATTCATCAGAACGTAGTGCTCAGTTAGCATCACATGACACCTGAGCGCAATCGAATTAATTTCCAGAAACTTAAGCAAGGCATATAGCGCCACATTCTGTAAACTAAATAACACCCATAAAGTTTAAGAACTGTTAGATGTAAGGTAGTACGTTTGAACTACTTTTGTTACACCTCAAATGTAGACTTTCTAAGATTACCAGCAGTACTAGAAACAGCATCTTCGGCTATTTATGATGTAAATAATGGTTGCATTCATCAGAAAGTAGCGCTCAGTTAGCATCATGTGACAACTGAGCGCAACAAATTAATTGCCAGAAACTTAAAGCAAGGCATACCACTCTGCATTCTGTGACCGAAACGCCACCTATAAAGTGTAAGAACAGTTAGAAGTAAGGTAGTGCGTTTGAACTACTTTTGTTACAACCCAATTGTAGACTTTATAAGATTACCAGCAGAACTGAAGTAGCATCTTCGGCTATTTATGATGTAAAAACGAATCCATTGATCAGAACGTAGCGCTCAGTTAGCATTTCGTGACGCCTAATCCTAATCAAATCAATTGTCAGAAATTTAAGCAAGGCATACCATGCCGCATTCTGTGACCTAAATGTACTACAAACTACTTTTGTTACACCTCAATTGTAGACTCTAAGATTATCAGCAGAACTGAAACAGCATCTCTTCGGCAATTTATGATGTAATTAATGGATGTATTCATCAGAACGTAGCATTCAGTTAGCATCATGTGACACCTGAGCACAATGAAATTAATTGCCAGAAACTTAACCAAGGCATACAATGCCACATTCTGTGACCTAAACGCCACCTATAAAGTGTAAAAACAGTTAGAAGTAAGGTAGTACGTTTGAACTACTTTTGTTACACCTCAATTGCAGACTTTCTAAGATTACCAGCTGAACTGAAATAGCATCTTTGCCTATTTATAATGTAAATAATAGTTGCATTCATCAGAACGTAACGCTCAGCTAGTGTCACGTGACAACTGAGCGTAACCAAATTAATTGTCAACGCAGGCATAGAGTGTACACTCAATAAACAGTGACACTTAGTTTAAAAACTTCAGAAGTCAGGTGGTACATTTGAACCAACATTACCCTAGTTTAACTGAAAAATTCTGCTTCAATGTAAACTATTCATGAAGCTATATTTTTATCTTGGAGACATTAATAACCAGAAACTAAGAAAAAATTGATTTGGATCAAAGTATTTTGCCGATGTTCAAGTTAAAGTTGGCAACAGCCGATTAATAAAGTCATGAAATATTTTCCCAAATGCTACTTACAGGCGCTTTTTCACCTATCCAAAAATATATCTCCCAAGACAGTGACTGATTTTCATCCACAGATGTTTTTAGAACGATATAACAGTCACCTTCGTAGAATTTACCGTACGCCACCTCCTCTATTCTATTGGGCACGAAGTTCTCTATCTCCCAGATGGTGAGACCGGCTACCTGCCCTGCATCTTCCTCAAAAAATTCAGAATAATCCAAGGGAGGCTTTTCCAGAGTTTCGTCCCAACGCTTCGGTCTAAAACAAAATATATAGACATTGTAAACACATCTATATTATATAATATGTTAAATGTGCTTTTAACCTCATTACTAAAATTATATTATTTGACATCAATACTTACTTTAACGACTCCACTTTGGCGTCTTCCTGCACACTTCTATTCTTATCTTTTGCTATATCTTTCATCCCCTGAAATGCAATAGAGGATTTAATAAAAAGTCACAGAAAATATTCAATTTACATAAAATCAAAATACCATAAGAAGCATACAAACTTTTAATATCTTTGCTTGGTCTTGATCGGCTTCCTCGTGGTCCCTCCTACCTCGCCTCAATCGCAATTTTCTCGCAATGGGATCTTTACTTGGATCTAAAACAGATATTTCACATATTTCGAAAATTCTTCAATTACTGACTTGCATTTTGTTCAAAAATCTGTTCATTGCCGGATCTACTTACTTTGTGCCGGGGCCTGAGCCGGAATATTGGCGCCAGCCAATCGTAGCTGATTCTGGAGAGAGAAATCAATGTTGTAATACTCTATTCCCGAACCACGGGTCATCTCCACAGGTTTTGGGGGCATTATTAGTTCCGGATTATTTCGTAAGTCTAAGGTTACTAAATCTGTCAGCAGATGAATAGCATCCGGCAGGGTTATTAGGCGGTTTGAGCTCAAATTTAACTTCTTTAATGACCCACACCTAAACAGTAACAAAAATTAGTCTATTGTGGCTTCAAATGCATATAAGTGTTTATACTGAGTTAGAGTTATTTGCACATAAATATGATGGTACAAAATATTTTCGTTACCTGCATAGACCTTCGGGTATCATCTCGAGGTGGTTATTAGAAGCGGAGAATATTTCCAAGTTACCTAATTTTCCTATTCCAGATGGTATTCCGTCGAAATCTAGCTGATTGTCATTGACAAATAATCGTCTCAGAGACGCTAATTTACAGAGGGAGGCCGGTAAGCTGGTTAACTTGTTGTGGGATAAATTCAGAGTTTCTATTTTTTGCCACATTTCCATTGCTAAGATTAAAACAATGTTGAGGGAATTAATTTCGCTGTGAAGATTTCGATGTTACTAATGTACAATACTGTACAATACTCCACAATAATAGAGACTGAAGTAGGCAGCATTTCAATGGCCAAGACGAAGACAGTGGTTTCATTTTAAGTACGGCAAATGAAGACACTTGGTCTCTATTATTGTGAACTCGTACTACCTATATATCATTTTTCATATGATAGAAAGGTTTGTATATATTTTTGTTTACATTTATAATTTATATATACATACGGGGTGGGCCAAAAAAATGTACGGCACTTTTTGCGTTTGCCCTTAACATTTTTGTTTATTAACCGATTTTAATCAGCTTGGCGTCGTTCAAAATGGCCGATTTTTTAAATTCAAGATGGCAGCCGCGTTTGAAAATAGCCCTTTCTTTGAGCTAGTTAACTTCGAAGGAAACATGTCGAAATGACTCATGCAATACAAAAAAGCAATAAAATTAACCTTCCCTATATTTTAAGACCTTGACGAGAAAAATCTGTCCATTGGGAGCGGAGCTATTATACGTAGTCATGCGCCTTTTTGTCATTTTTAAGCTGTAGTACTTAAATTGCACTGTTTTCTTTGGCCAATAACTTTTAGTTAGAGAGCCAGTACAAGGCCAATGGCAGATTGTACATATTTTACCGAACCTTAAATTTTATCCATTTACTCTCTCATACCAACTGACCAACTGTATGTTGGTATGTTCAGAGTTACTCAGGTGTGACAGGTATAAATCAGATGAACTTCCAACAGTATTTTACCAAAGCTGCCATTTAGATATTTTAAAATATACTATTATTGTATTGAAAAATAAAAATGGCAGACGATTGTAGCGGTTGTGACGACGCGGAAGACACTTTTGAAGTTTTATTATTTTTTTTTTAATTTCAAAAGTATTTCACCAAATCTGAAATTTTAATATGTATCATGTATCTTAACAGTATCAAAGGCTTATATTTATCACGGCAGACGTTTCATTTAATTTTTGGGCTATCCAAATGAAATTTTGCAGCAGTAATGTACGTTCAAAAAGACTCATTTTGACCAAAACAATTTTTTTTCAACTTTCGGTTTCGACGGAGGTGGCCTCAACTTTAGAATTTTAAATAGAACACCCTGTATGTTTTACATATTTGGAATACTGAGAAAATTCTGAGTACAAAAGAACTATTTTGGGGACTTTTAAGCCCACTTAATTTTTTTAAGCCAATTTAATGTTTGAACATAAAGTGCCATTACTGGTATAATTTGGTTCAAATGGACGGGTATAACTCCCAAAAAATTAGATTGACAAAAAAGTATAAAAATGACGTCTTGTCGTGCATTCAAATTTAACTAAACCACTTTTGGTCCATTTTGACAATATTCCCAAAAGATATAATGGTAAACCGATATCATAAAATAATACATTTTGTATGGAATTATTGATGTGCCAATCCTTGATAAATCTGCAATGTGCAAGTAATAAAAGTAGGAAATTGCAATAAATAATCGCACATCATTTTATTACTATTTATCACACTAGCTGAGGAAAAAACAATTAAAAAAATGTAGGTTTGACAGGTGCAATCCACAATTTCAATTGGATTTTTTCTTATAGGGTTTCAAGTCAAAATATTGTTAACTGTTTATAGCACAGGCAATAAATACATGTTCAAAGAAAATCAATTGAAAGTAACAAATTCAGACGAGGGTCGCAAATTCACGAGGTCAAAGCTCTCTAGAATATCCTACGTGTGAAAACAAAAACAAAAAAAAGATTTCTCAGAAAATGTCTTTATTATTAGAATCATGTGCTGACAAAAATGCTTTTTCTACTTCCAAATCCAACAGCCTCTGTTCATCCAGTGACTGCTCCAGCTTCTTTTCTGTGAATTGTTTCTCAAGAAACATCAATTTCATTTGCTGTTCCATTATTCTATCGCGTTCTGCCAGCTTCAACTCCATCTCTTGCTCCACCTGCTCGCGCTGGACCTCTAGTACCTTCTTTTTGGCTTCATGAAGTGCCAAAATGTGACGGGTAACTCTCAATTGAGCCGATATCATCGGTTTTGTTGCAGTAGAACTCTTTGAGGACCTTTTGGCCACTGAAAATTCTAAAAATTCAGCCTGTTCCGACGACTATAATGTTACAAAGGTAAAAGGTTAGACAACAAGGAATAATTAGTATAAATACCGCATTTTCGAGTGAACTCTGGCAGTACATCTGCCTCTGTTGACCATTTTCTATATTTCACTTGCTTCGACACGCCATCCTCAATAAAATTCACCACAACAGACCCAAATTGAGAAGTTGCTTCGACTTCACTCTCCATGGCGAACAAACAATAGCTGTGAAGCTGGAATTTGCAACACAATTTTTTATGTAATTTAAACCAAATATGTATACATCTACATGTATTTTTTTTAAATTCTCATAATAAAGTTACTCTGCATTAAAAATTTATTAAAATACAAAATGCAACTTACCTCCTCACAATATTCACCACAAATTAATTATAGATACTGAATTATTCACCACCTACAAGGGCCTTTATAGCCCTATTTTCAAACTTACCTGCTCCATATAGGGCACACTCTTAGAGGGTATTCTAACATAATCCTTGGGATTATCTTTTACCCAAAATTATTATAGCATTAATACACAATAAAATTAATTCATTATCTGACTTAAAATACCTACAATTTTAATGACATCCCTTATTATCCTAGTTGTTCTAGGATTTTGAAAGCCTACCTCTAGCAACATTTAATGAGGTATTTAATTGCTTTAACTTAAATTGGAGCAGCTTAAATAAACCTAGGAGTACTTTACATAATTTGTCCATACCTGTAGATAATTCGGTGATTTCGTTTTCGCTCATATTCAGTCTTTTCAGATTCGGCAGCGAATATAAGGCCTCTGGCACTTTGGGCAAGGCATTTTGCGCTAAATCGACATCAGAGAGGTTCGTCAAGTTCTCCAAATTACTAGGGAAATTGTTGAGGTTCCTCTGGGTGTTCCGCATGTACAAAGTTTCTAAATTTAACAAGGACGGCAACTGTCTCAATTGAAAATGTCCCATAGGATTATTATTAAGGATAAACGTCTGCAAATTTGCCAATCTTCTAGTTTGCGGAGGTAGAGTTTCCAAATTGTTGTTGCTCAAGTCCAAAAATAGCAAGTCGGTGAGGTTAATGAACAGAGAATTTGGAATTGCATCGATACTACAAAAATCACAAAACGTACAAACGCAACTTTTATTTAGCTAAAATCTTACTGGTTATAACTTATATTCAACACCAACAGCGACTTGGCCTTATCCAACCCCTCTGGTACCTCTTTAAGGTTATTATGGCTTAAATCCAAGGTACTAAGTTCTTCTAAGTGAAACAGCTCTGAGGGTATTCCAGAACTCTTCACGTTATTGTGGCGTAAGTTTAATGTGCGCAAGCAGTTTAACTCAGTTAATTCTCCATACAGTTTTTCAAGATTATTCCTTGTAAGAGATAAATGCTCTAATTTAAGCAAGTTTCCCATTTCCTTGGGTATTTCGGTTAGATTTGTACGATCTAGTTTAAGCCATTGCACGCCGGTCATGGAGCTCACGGCATCGGGGAACTTTTCTCCCTGCAATTAGAAAAATTAAAGCTGAATGTAGCTCCTGGTTCATTCATTACTTACACTAAAGTCATTTCTAGTGAAATCCACCCCTCGAACAAATGGTAACACTCCTGTATTAGCCATTTTAACTTATTTGTTCTATTTTGGAATTATTTCTAACACTAAAATAAAGTTCATTTTTTATCTAGTATAAACGTATAAACTGATTACATATTTTTGTTATTACATCGTGAAATGATTGCCACAGAATGATTACTAAAATGACAGTACCTCAGAGACAACCATTGTCTCTGCAGTCTGCAGTAACTGTAATTCTGTATTCTGTGCCTGTACCAGAACCACTGGTTGTGTTACAACAGGCACAGACCACAGGTTTACACATGAAAGTACTGATCTTAATCTATGGGCACAGAATTTGTTGTTAATTCTGTGCTATGGGTACTGAAAAGTAAACACTGAACTGACTGTAAAAAACGGACTGAATTTTAGGTTAACACTCAGATTTTCAATCATGATCTGAGGGTTAACCGGTTGACCAAAATGACTTGTTCTAGTCTTCTTGCGGTTAACGTACTGAAATATCAAGTTGTTATAGTAAATCATCTACGGAGTACCGCATTAGTTTGGACCGACTAATGCCGACACGGCGGCCATATTTACTCCATAATACTCCAATATCCCATAATTAACGCCATACTAACTTATGGAAATAGGCGCAGACATTATGGAGTAAATATGGCCGCCGTGTCGGCATTAGTCGGTCCAAACTAATGCGGTACTCCGTCTATCCACTGCTCGGGTTTATGAGCAGTGGATAGTGAAAGAGTACCGCATAGTCCGCATCCCTCCGCCATTTTTACTCCATCGCATACTCGCGGCAAAGCTTAAACGTAATATTTACTCTACAGTAATTACCATTTCATTTTTTTTCTCTTTGAGCCATTGTATAAATATACTATTTATCTGAGTCTATTTCCATAAGTAGTTATGGCGTAAATATGGCCGATGTGTCGGTTCAAACGATTGTGGTACTCTCTCTATCCACTGCTTTGGTTTATACTTCTTGTCATGTATTAACATGACAACAGAGCTCTGTTCTGTGATGACTGTTATTTCAAAACTTTTCCGACTGTGCATGTTTTGTGTGACAAACCATAGACCAGGTAAATAAAAACACGAATTTCCAGGTTCACGATTTATCATTACCGACAATTTTATTGTTCAAAATCTCTAAATGACGAATGAAATTACTTTTGATTTCTTAAATAAAGGGCAAAATAGAATAAAAAAACTGTCTACTATATTTTTCTATTTTATAAACATCAACACAGTATAGCATTAAAAAAATGCAATAACATACAACTGATTGTAATTTAGTTAATGTAATTACAGCCAATTTTACAATCGGGTTGCACAAATGAAAAAGGAATTAAGTCTAACAAGCAGCCTTGATATTTTTATCTCTGCTGCGGGATGGGAGGCATTATGGGAGGTGGGACACCACCTGATATCGCTGAATTTGGTCCTAGCAGCATCTGGAAAAACAAAACAGTTTCTATGAGTCGGCTTACGTAAGGAAGGGGAGTTAATTAAATGACATTTAATCTTAAAAAGAACAGTTGACTGTTGAGAGGTTGCCATTTTGGGGAATATAAGAAAAACCCTTAATATTGCTGTCAATACTAAATGTAATAATGTGTGGCTGTATTCTCGACAACCAACTATATATAGTAGATATTCATGAAATAAACATATAAATAACACAAATGATACCTGTTTTTGTTGATTTTTTTGCATTTCTTCCATTTGGGCCCGTTCGACCTCAAAAATTACTGGTGCAAATAAAATAATGGAGGTGCTAAATACTATCCATAATGCACCACGTGAAAAGTTATATGCTAGTTTAAATCCTGATTGTGTATTAACTACTGTGGCGTATGTTGCGCTTCGGATGTAATCCGGAAACATCTCCGTCAAGCCCCATAAACGTTCTGCCAAGGTTTCTTCAGGCTAGAAAATAAAAATTTTTTTAAAATACCATAGAAACTTAAGATTAAGCTGATTTTAAAGAATACTTTCAATCGAGAGTTTTTTTTTGGGTACAAGTAGGTATATTAGGTATACTAAAAGATAACGATGATTGTATATATAAAAATTATTTCGATTATTTTAGCCATTTTTCAATTAAACCATTTTAAAAACCCACCTGAAACGTGTTTGCCATTATCAGTGTTTATAATTAAGTGAATAAAGTCAAGTAGGTATATTCACTTTGAAATTAACTCAATACCTAGATCATGTTTCCATCAAACCTTCTTAATGAAATAAGTAACATAGTTGTGCTGTCTTACATCAAAAGAGCACCTAAACGAGAAAGACCTAAACCTACAATATGTGGACGCGAACAAGATTTACAAATATATAGTGAATCGATTGCACCATCCCATTAGTAAAGGCCATGATGACTTGAAATAGAAAATGTGTATAAAGTGAGGTTATGTCTACATATAAAATGCACCTAGAAAAGAGCAAGGCTTTCCGTAAAAAAAATTTTACCTCTTCGTCATCTCCGCCTTCAATTTCTGGCTGCCTCTTTTCTTTGGAAATATCCTTCTCTGTAGTAGTGGTGTCTTGATCCTGTGACTGCGATCCTTCTCCTTCTTGAGATTCCATACCGCTGTCGTTGTTAACGTCGACGTCGCTATCTTCAACTGGTGCCATAAGATGGAGGGTTAGTTAGTGTTTTGGTAGTTTCAGTATATTTATGCTATTTTCAGAAACTGTATGATATATGAAAAAAATAAGCACAACAAATTATTAATCTCTCTCAGCTCAGAGACCCTGAACCAGAAAGTAGTGTTTTGCGCATGCGCGAACTGGCTAAAATTTTCCGTGCCAAATATTTTAATGCCGGGTAGTTTAAAATAGCATTTAGATTGTACTTACAATTTTTGTTTAAATTTTAAGCACCATATTTATCAAACAATCTAACTCATTAAAATTTTAGAAAACTGTTGACATTTCTACAATCAAAGACAGATCAACACATTTTTGCGACATTGCATTATTTGTGATACCTACCTATATAGTAATAAGTGTGCCAATGCTAAAATTTGAACTAAGGTTTTTTAAAATATTTCCAGTAGCCGTAGTTAGGTATCGTATAATCTAATTTTGGTTTTATGTAACTGAATAAGTAAATTAATTTACTTTATATATTTTTAGATTCTAAGATTTATTGTATATTATCTATAGATATATTGTGTCTTATTGCCACCGTACCACAGAAGAGAGAGAGACCGTGCATGATACATATAACCGTTGATTCAAGTCAAGACAAGTAACACAGAGTAGGTTCGCACTTTAAAAAGCGCGAGAACGCCCCGGGACGTATTACCACAGGTATTACCCTTTACAGCTCGCACCCGCTACACAGACGCTACATTATATTCACTATAAACACCATATATTATGTGTTATTGTGTTATGTTGGTGCTTATTACAGCATACCTACCTATTATGCGGTGTGATCTTACGATCTTACCACTGACATCCTTGATAATTTACCTATTATAAGTATATTTTTATTACTTATAAAACTACTATTAGCATACGTAATACGCAGATATAATATGGTCTTTGTCCAGTGAATAAACAGAAATTTGTGAAAGGGGGACGCAGTGTTTGTAACACGTTTGTAAACAAAACAACAAAACCGTTGAATGAAGGACTCAAAACCCAGTAAATTATCGGCTGTTGGCATCCAATAACATGTTATGGGATGATAAACAATCATTCTATCTCATTTCGCGGACGTTTTCTTACTCGCTAGAGTTTATATCTTGTGGATTTTTAATCTGAGTATCGTACACTCTAGCAATCTCCGCAAAAACGTCATTGCGATACATACGCGGAGTTTGAACAATTTTGGTTCGGTAACTTGACATACCGTCCGTCTGTGTAACGTGCCCCAAACACAGAAAACAGGTTTTCTATGGTCCTCAATACGGACCCCTCCACTTAGCACATTCATCTTCCCACCTATGCCACGGAGTAATTGCTTACTATGTTGTGCCTATGCAATGCAATGCCACGAAAGAGGGACCTTTATCTATGGATGGAGGAACCTTTATCCCAAGGATTATGTTTAGTCTATAATCGTTGCCTTTATCCCTCTCCTGTGGTGGTAATGCTGTGAAATCGTGGGCACTGCGCGCAGTTAACTCTAGTTAGCGATTTTGACACTAGGGCGCATAATACAAAGACTAGACAATGGTATGTTTGGATTGCTTATAACAGGATTGCTTATCGGCCACGTGTTGTTAGACAAGATCTGACGTCAGCGGTTAAGTTCGGCCGGCATCCTTTTGCGCCAACGGTCGATTCCAAATTGATCCTTGGTCAGATAACACTTCTCTAGGCACGATGTTAATGTACAAATGACACACTACACAAACGCCGGGAAATACACCGATGGGGCAGTGAACCCAACGTTTATAGACTAAACAGGATTGCGTATCCCCATAAGCGCAACGTTAGACAAATCTCGTAGGCCCCCACCACGCTTTTGACGTCAGCGGATACGTACGGCGTAGGTTCATCGCCCCACCGGTGTATTCCGGTGCAAGACACCATTCCATTCTGCTATTTCTTTTAAATTCAATCACAAAACCCCAATACATACTTTTAATAAGTTGTATCACACCACATACTACGATCACAGAAGAGAGAGTTTCCCTCTTCTGTGCTACGATCACATATCATGCTTGGTTTATGTTTTGTGTCATGTACAAATAATCCTTCAACTGAGACAAATAATGTACAAAAAGTACATCTGCAGCACTGGTGTTTTGTGGCACTTACAAAAAACAAAAGAGTAATAATTATTTATCTTAGTATCATGATTATTTATTGTATTATTCATTTTCATAGATATGTAATTTAATGTGAATACTCTCTGTCGATAGAATAGAATATTATTTAAAAAAGTTTTAGATCCATTGTTTGTTGTTGTGATAGAGTAATAATATTTAAATTACTCTTGTTAACCTCGGGTTTGGTGCTGTTGCTGGCTAGTGAGTAGCGACGCAAGACGCAAGTGCAGGCACAGAATTTTTGTTATGCAAGGTTTGTCATTAATTAACTAAACAGATACGGCACAGCAAACTTGATGATACTAATGGAAACGGCTTGAAAAAACAATGGTTTTGAGTTTTACACCTTTCAGTTTACTAGATTTTCTACACTTATTCCTTACATATGCATACTCTGTTCAGGTCGGGGCAACCAAGAACAAGATACATCAGATGATCCTGATACTGAATAATGTGCTTTTAATAAATTTAAGTAGTCATCAAACTGAAAAGATTTTAAGTGACCAGAGCTTAGACTACATATTCTGGCCACGTTGAAAACATCTTAAATCGTCTAGGAAAAAATCACTTATGGTTCCGAGTTTGATTAGGTACTCTATTTTCACCCATTTTCTAACCAACACTCACTATCAGAAATAAGTTTGTGATGAAAGCTACAAAACGTGAAATAATAGGTAAATCAAAATAAAATGAGATTAGAAGTTACCTAGGTACCTAGAACACGAATATATAAAAATACAAATTCAGCGATGTTGTCACAAATCTTGGCGGGTTTTAAATTAACACAATGAAACTATAATTTATTAGGTATGTAAGAAACTGTTATTAAATAAGTTTATCCAAAACCTTATTTATAGTACCTCTCAAGTTTTCATTTTTTCTTGTTATTTTAATAGATTTAATTCTTATCAAAATATATTTTTATCTAAATTTTACAATCGTGTATAATAACTGTAACTTAACCATCCGACAACATCACAAAATTCAAGGACCATGTCAAACCCTTTCCACTCTGAACTATTGGATCAAGCAATAACATACGTTTTTTATACAAATATCGCCTTCAAAAATTCGTAATATTTTTATTTTAATAATGTTTCATTAATTTTTGAAGTCTCTCGTCAACTAAAATATGAAGAAATTTATTTATTCAACTTATTTCACTAACAGGCACTCTATCACGCCTACAGACGCTCTTAATCTTGAGTCTCCATAAGACAACAATACATTAATTTTTAAAATAGGATCCCCCTCCAATTTGAGATCCTAACCTAACTAATATGCTCAATTGTAAAATGAAACACATTCGGGCATGTAGTAATCACTATTTATTTCATAAAAGATATCTTATACATAGTTTAACTAAATATCTATGTATAACCTATGATATACATGTCAAAATTGAGAGAGATGAGATCACAAAATGATCAGTTGCAGCAGTTACGTTTTGTTTCTAACTAGGTAGGTTCACCAAACATCTTATTTTGTATTGTTAACTGTAAAACAATAACAGAGAGGCCAAGTTTCAGGGGGAAGAATATGCATCACAAATTTTGAGCATTGATATAAATAAATGTAACAATAAATATAAATTTGCAACAATTACATAATAACATAGGTACATTATAAAGGGTATAATAAGGTAATACCTAAGAACAAACTACGTTATTGTATATGCATGATATCTTTGGGCAAATGCGCTGAAAACTGAGATTCATTAATATAGAAATTAGCAGTTATAGGATTTGCTCTAGGAAATGATCAGGGTAACATGGTGACATGACATGTACAAAATTCCAGAAGGCAGTCTGATATGATTTCTAAACCTTAAAATTTGAGACTAGCTAT
Organism: Tetropium fuscum; assembly: GCA_964058915.1. Taxonomy (NCBI): domain Eukaryota; kingdom Metazoa; phylum Arthropoda; class Insecta; order Coleoptera; family Cerambycidae; genus Tetropium; species Tetropium fuscum. The sequence goes on from CAXKVY010000131.1 coordinate 287,526, forward strand.
GCATTGTATATTATAATTATTATTATGAATAACCTTATGTAGTGATGCTAAAAATACAAAAAATTAGAAAACATTATAACAACAATTTCATGGCTACACGCCATAATGACAATGCACATCTATTTTCTTGTTAACTAGTATGATATTACAAAACTTTGTAAAGATACACGCTGGATTTTCTCACGGCAAATTAGGATGGAATACACTTTCCAACGATGAACATCGATGTAGTTAAATAATCACTAAAACTTGTGCAAACTGGGCACCATTGGGCCAAAGTCTTCACTTGAACCATTTTTTGGCACTTCACTATGTTTAAAGAGTCTTAGCTTTGTCTAATAGGTCGTTGATGAATTTCTGAAACAAAAGTGAAATAAATCAGTTGCTTGTTTAAAATGTGCAAGTGGATAGTGGATGTCTCCTAGATGTCCTAGGAGATCAATTATTGGTTTCTGTTCACATCTGACAGTCACCTCTCATTTTGTACAAACAAAGCTGATAGATTATTCTTAAAATAGTAGTGCAAATTGCCTTAGTAGTCCCTATTTATATAATATTTTTATCTAATGTGGTGCATTACGAATGGCTTTGGGTTGGCCTGTTCAAGTTCATTTTCTGTTCCCACATTTTCCAAATGAGAAGGATTAGTTCTCACATATTAAATGTCATACAGCAGTTTACCAAAATTAATACGAAATCCAAATAATTTACTTACTTTTACATCACTTTGTGATCCTTTGGCATTTATAAGTAATTCCTGGAAAAAATAAGAAAATATACGTTATTAAATTGTTTTCTTTTTTTACTAAATGCTAACTAATAGACAACCCAACATACAGAAAATTACACGCAAAATCTGTAATACCTATGTCATTTATATCCACTTAAGTTAACAACGTATGAACATTAGTAATTAAGACAAGTTGAATCTATACTAACTTAGATAGATTTTAACGTTAATTTAACAAATCACAAGTTAAGTAAAGTAAGATGTAAAGTAAGATGTAGGTACCATGTATGTTTCTCTCTCAACATCAACTGACAAGTGACAATTATCGACTCTGTGGGTACTACGGTACGTGACGGTACAGTCATGATACAAAGACAATGGTATGTCAGGTAGCCGAACCAAAATTAGTCGGGCTTGCGCATGTATCAGAGATGATGTGTTTTCGCCAACACGATTTTAGGCGCGATTCTCACACAGTTGAATGTAAATACCTACCTACTGTTGTTTTCATCTTTTCAAATTGAAATTGCCAAGATTTTGTGTTTCGTGTAGGTATACACAGAGATGGCTACGTGTGTTTGTGAGGTGTATTATTTTTATATGTGCTACAATTTTTTAAACAACGCTAAACTTGCCCTTTCCATTCCACGAATATAAGTGAAAAAGTTTTCAACATCTTAATTTATTCGAAAATTTTAATATAATCAATAGTGAGTTTTTCTTTAAGATAATGAAACATCTCTTCATCATTATATAGCAATTTTGAGGTCGTACGAGTACTTGCGTTCTGGAGAGCAGTCATAGAAAAAACACTTGGAAAGTATGTCAAAGAACGCAACATATTTGAGTGCAGAAGCTCAAAATTAATATGCACGCGGAAAATTCTAAAGCAGAAAATAGCTAAGACACTTTTGAAGAGACAAAATTTTGGTACAAGTTGGTCTTGATGATTTGTATTGGCCAAATGAGCGAAAACGCGACTGGATTTTATTTAGTAGATATTTTAATATTTTATTTTCATGTATTTGTTATTTTAATCCTTTTAGTTTGTTTCTTTTATTATATGTTGTCTATGATCCTTTTAGTTTGTGTTTTGCAGCTTTTAATTCCATGTAATTCAATGCTGTTGCTTTTTCACTAATTGATTATACTAACAAAGTAAACAACAATTATTATTGGGAGGATTTAATTCAATTCAATTAATGATCGGTCGTGATATCTAGTCATCGCTGCTCGTGTCACGCACATGTACGGATGAATGCATTATAAAAAGTTTATGGATTCCTATATCGCCTTCATTAATTCCTGCATTTTGCTTGTTTTCTGTCTGGGGAGAAAGAACAAGATTACTTCAGTCGTTCTCTCTGCTGTGTTTCCGTTGTAATCCCAGTGATAGGTAATGTAATACATATTTCACGTTAAACCCCTTTGACTGTGTATTATAGTGCATAGCTGTAAATAACATATAATTTACTTGCTTTATGTTACTTGTATTCAAAAATGTTTTGCCAACTTATAATTCATCAGACTACAGGGTATCGCAGGGATTTTGGATTTGGAGGGATATTACAAATAAAGAATGTGATTTAGGTTGTGTTGGAGGTATGGCCCCATAACTTATGAATCTAGAGTTCAATATGACTTACAAAAATACTCTATGTAAAATATTAGTCTATATTAATTAGTATACAGGGTGAGTCAGTTTTTTGTAGACAAATTTTAACAGGTGATAGAACACTTGTTCTTAAAAAGAAAAGTTCCTATACACATCTGGCCGATCTAGCTTCGTAAGGATGATACGGGATGTTAAAGTTTCATTTTTTTTATATTAATGTGTAATATTTTCTGAGTGGAATGATATATTCACTTAATATTTTACACACATCTTAACCTGTATAGAATCAACATGTTATATTGTTCCTGTAGAAAATTCTATAGTGGGTGTTACTTTTTTCGGGTATTCAGGCTATTCTGCTTAATAGAACTTTTTCATCGTACGCCACTGACATTATCTGATACCTATTTCTAAAATAACGGCCCCTTAGTAACAATTTTAATTTCTTGTAATTTTGCTCTAACTACGACAGTTTTCGAGATATTGACCGTTGTTTCTCTGACAGTGTAATGTCTGAGGTAATGTCCTTATTATATTTTTTTTTCTCGAATTTTCATTATAACTTAAGAAACGAACGCTTAGATTTTTTTATGTTTGGGGGATAATGTTTATTAATTAAGGCGCATAAAACAAGCAGTATCTTCAAAAACTTGCACAGTGGAAGGGGTGCTCAACTTCTTTCTTAAACAGAACTTCTACGCCAATGACTATTTAAAAAAAACTGTTACTTTCATTATCTACATACAGTTTAACAAAAATAATGTCCCTTCTTAAATTTCTTAAATTTAAACTCGTTTCCGATTTTATGTCAAAAATAATACTTTATTTTTTAAATTTGCTTACGTGCGTTCCAAATTATGTGGGAAATTGTATTTTATATGAAAAAAAATGCCACGGGACGTATACATATATTCCATTAGTCTCGAGACATTATTTTATTCCAAATATTACCTTCAGATGCCTCCGCCGTTCCTCGTCACTGTCCATATCTAGAAGTTCGTCTATGTCCACCTCCACTTCATCGCTATTTACATCGTCTACGGGCTTCTGAAACAAAAGAAGACCGTGTTCATCGTGCATACTAATCAAGTGTGCGAAAAGCAATGAATGGATCCGTTAATTTATATTTCATGCACGCTAATGGCGTCTCGTCTCGAGTGACTCTTCACATTCTGCGGAAGGAGAGATAATACCGCTGCTCTTACTGTTTATAAGGCGCGAAGGATGTTTGAGGCAAAATAAAGTCTTAAATTTAAGATGTAAGATGCATATCAAAAAAGCACCGAGTGCAAATTATACTGGGGGCCAAGTGGGGTCTCCAAATTATCCCGGTGCTGCAGAATGAATATACAGAACAAATAACTGGATAACAAATGTTCTGTTTATACTGTTACGTAGCCTATGGCGGGTGACGGCACGGGTTATCTTTGGCGATCGAACGTTTATCTAAACATCGAGGCGTGCTAGAAGAAAGCGGAAACATCGAGAAACGACTATTTCACACATATAAAGCAGTGCCAGCGGGAAGCAATCAATCAGTACATACTTAAGTTTAGTCATTGTAAATTATTTGGATCCACGAAAAGTAGTCCTGTTTGTGCATAGGGCAAACACATAACACTACAATATTTTTTGTTTTTAACCGACTTCAAAAAAGGAGGAGATATGTACGACTGTATGTTTTTGTATGTTTGTTACGCGATTATTCCGGCAATTATGAATTGATTTTGATGATTCTTTTTTTGTGGGAAAGGGGGTATTTTCAAATGGGTTCCATTTTAGTTTTTTTGGCATTGAACCTTGGATTCCGAAGATATACCGGGAAAATCATCAGATATACCAGAACAAATGGCGAATGCACCGGTCACAACCCTAATTTATAGATATTTAAATTAATTAAAAAAATATTTTCTATTGGATCAAATTGTGCAGCTGAAAACCATTCTCGAATCAACTTAACCATCACAAAAATCAGTCCAGTCGGTTAGGTGGAGTTCAATTACAACACACGGACAGAAAAAATATAGAATATTATCAAATTTTTACCAACGAAAGAACTGGCTTTCGGCTATCTTGACTTTCTACATAACTCGAAAATTTTGAATATCCCTTTTGTACAGGACAATCTTGGACAACTTTTTTTGGAAGTTTACCTTTATATGTATAAGCTACCGATTTAGCCAGGTGTCAGCTTTTAATGTTTAAACCCCTATCACTTCCTTTTTTAAAGCACTCACGGCCACACGAGCTCTACTCTCAGATATGGAACTAGAATCTAGATTCTTTACTGTAGATTGTTTTCATTTCGTTAATAATTCTTACGAAACCTAAAAGTTGAGACCTTACCTACGTTTTTTTGTTAAACATATTAATTACTTATCGAATTATCACGTTGTAACGAATTAGGATAACGACAGGATCAGGATGTGAGCACATATCAACGGACTAGATTCTCAGAAGTTAAATTGCTTTTATGATTTTAATTGCGGAAAGTAATAATATCACTTTTCCGGTATACCGAACATGGGTGTGAGAAAATCACTACCTATATAAATTATTATGTAAGTATCAACATTTCTGTTAAATATTTATTAATAATAATATAGCTACTCAATATGCAGAATAATAATGCTTTGCGAAAAGAAGATGGGAATATTGATGATACGAGATACGAGAGAAAACAATTGTTCTAATAAATATAATACTAGTAAAATATATACAAAAACATATGACTATTTTTCCTGAAAAAAATTCCTTGAAAAACAAGAAAAAGGCCCCGTTCCTATGCCAAGTGTACTTACTTCAGACCAGTGGCTAAAATTGGCGGAAATGAAAGAGAAACACAAGGAAGAAATTGAACGAATTAAAAAGGTGAGGTTAGAAAAAAAGAAAACAGAATAAAATGAAACTGCAGGACAATGTAAATAAGTGAAAGTATTTAAAGGAAAATAAACAAAATACCCTGAAAAAACTTAAAATCACCAAACCCACTACAGTGATTGAACATAAAACAGATGACACAAAAAACAAAATGATTCTAAAAGGAACATATTATGTTATATTTATATATATGAAGGAAGACATTTACCCATGGACATGGTTTGGTAACTGAAATAAAAAAAATAAAAACTTATTCTTAATATTAAGTATGAAGAAAAGCGCTGAGATGTATTGGAAGTGACCGGATGTAAAAGATGAAATTTATTATAAAAAAGAAAAAAGAAGACATTTTGACTATCATTGCAGAACTAAAAAAAAAAAAAAAAAAAAAATATTCGAGTGGTATTTACTCAATACCAGAAATGATAATAATTGGAGAACATTAGAAGAATAGAATAACTAATAGAAGTTACATTATTGTTTTGTTTGCTTTAACTGAAAATAAAGTGTTTATTTTGATTGCATTTTTAAATCTTCAAGGCAAAGTTTATTTCACTTCTAAGTCAATTAGGTTTAAAGTATTAATTAATAGGACTAAAAAACATTTTTTGAGTAATTAGGTAAGATGTTTTACTATTATTTGTGATTATAATGGTATATCTACTTGGTGTTCCTCATAGTGTCCATAAATGGTTCTACATTCTGGCCAGAATATGCAAAAAGGTGGCCATAAATAAATGGTACAAGGTACATGTCCACAAATTATAACCATGGAAAATAAATGTCAATAAATTTGGTGGTACTTAAATTCAAGGTTATGTTTTTTTTTATAAAATGAATGCTATTAGTTTAAAGTCTATTAAGTTTGGTAGTTTAAAATGAAGTCTATTAAGTTTGGTAGTTTTTGGTGGCAAAAACACTCGAATACCTCAACATATAAGCGAGTTATAACAAGTTTAACATTTTTAAACAGTTGACAATTTGTGTAGCATCTAAAATAACGTCAATTTTTTCAAAGTTAATGATACTATTTTTGTGACAAATTATTATACATCGAGTTAAAGAGAATCATTTAAACTATAAAACTAAAAAACAGGAGTATAATTTTACCCCTTTTTGTTTTAAAGCTATTTATGGTTAAATTTTAATTTTCTGATTTTCAATTTTCTTTTTTTTTATTGTAACCGGTCTTGACCAATGGAGTGTCGTCAAAAGTAAATTTTATGTAAAGAAACATGCTAAATAAAATGGTAAATATTTTATTTGGTTATACCTCAGTATTAGGTTTGTGAACGCTAGACCTACATATCCGACGTACCTACTTACAAACTTAACATGTCATATTTTATATTAAAAAGGCGCCCATCCTCTCGCTGTATTCTATTTCCTTATCTGCACTCTGCAGGTCGTTTTGGAAGTGGGCAAATAAATAGAGCTGTCAACATCGACGTAGTAGGGGCCGTGTTTGGAAATAAGGCACCAGCCGCCGCCACCATGGTGGTCCCAAGGTCACGTTAGTGTGCTGTTGCATCGAGGTGGTTTGTTGACCCTTCTTGCTTCACATGGTCGTTAGTCACTGTAATTAAACCGCCGGTGTAGAGGGCCGCGATATGCTCAGTAGACATGATGAATATTCACCTCATTGTGTTTGTTTTTAAATACTGCCGTTATTAGCTGGACGAGTTTATAAGTGTGAGAATGACGACGTAGAGGATATCACCTATTTATCTGCGGAGTGGTATTTTTTTAATTAATTAACGCGATTAAGGAGTTTTGTGTTTTTGACATAGGCGAAATCATTATGTCCGACAGATGCCGCTGGCAAACTAAGAAGTCCAAAAGAAAAAAGAAAAAAAAACAAGAAGACGATGCACATTCGCGCACACAAGGAGATTCGTTGTATTTCTTACTATTCACTATAGCTGAATGCGGTAATAAAAAAAAATATGGAACAGAATCAATCAACAAAACCTTATCCAAGTACCTATTGCTTTTGCAGATACCGGTGTGAAAATAGCGGCCAGAAATAGCAGCCTAAGGTTGCGGAAACACCCGAACCTTCATAGGCGTCGTTCCTCAGAGGTCCACTACAGAAATGCGTTCAGTCAGGAAGTAGGTAGAAAATATCTAGGTAGCCGTAAGGGGTCATAGTATTTTAGAGATTTTCAAGCCTGAAAAGGATCCGGAATAATTTTAAAAAAATGTAACACGGAAAGTATTACAACTCGGAAAGTAAGCTTCGACCCATAATTTCGCTTTTAGGGAATATTTATAATCTTGTTATCAATAACTGTGCTAAATTTCATCGACTTGTAATGGGATTCAGGGGGTCGTAGGGAGCCCGGAAAATTTAAAAAAATGATAACTCGCGAGTAAGCGTAGGCCCATAAATTTGCTTTCAGGGAATGTATATAATTGTTATCAATACGACCCCCTGAATCCATTGGCAAGTCAATGAAATTTCAAGTCAATATTGAAAATCTGTAAAATACTACGACCACGGCGTCCTAGATATCTTTAAATCTCGACTGTACATACTAATTTGAAATGATTTTTGAAACATTTCCTGGCTGAACGCGTTTTTGTAGTGGACCCCTGAGGAACGACGACGATGAAGGTTCGGGTGTTTCCGCAAGCTTAGGCTGCTACGGCTGCTATTTTCACACCAGTTTTGCAAAGGATATGGTGATTAATGATGGAATAAAAAGAAAATAAAAGAACTTGAGAGGAAACAAATTGAACAAATAATGACAAACCGAAAAGAATGGAGAAAATAACGGGTGGAACGAGACTTTTCAGTTAAACAGAAATACAGCTTACATTTTAATTAATATTTTTTACACATTATTTAGACATTGGAAACATATTATTATATAACGCTTGCGGGTCCTAATTGTCCATTCCGACGTCTGACGCAATTTTTTTCGAACGGTTCGCATGGGCAGTTGGATTACTAACTGCGACGTAGCATATTAATGCTACGTCGATTTCCCGAAGTTCAGATCCTGTTTCTTAAATTTTCTTTATTTTGAGCCCTTAGACAAAATTTCCTTTAAAATGTTGGGTTAAAAATTGAACGAAATATTGCCACTCTCTAATTTAATAGCACTCTGCGGTTTTTTCATCCTGTTTCTTAAATTGTCTTTATTTTGAGCCCTTAGACAAAATTTCCTTTAAAATGTTGGGTTAAAGATTGAACGAAATATTGCCACTCTCTAATTTAATAGCACTCTGCGGTTTTTTCATCCTGTTTCTTAAATTGTCTTTATTTTGAGCCCTTAGACAAAATTTCCTTTAAAATGTTGGGTTAAAGATTGAACGAAATATTGCCACTCTCTAATTTAATAGCACTCTGCGGTTATTTCTTCTTAAATGAAATCGGTCAATGGGTACAGATTCCTGCAATAAAAACCCGTGAACGTCTTCATTCCTTATTGCCCTGTTTTTTAGGACATGATCAATAGCCTATAATAATACACCTTGAAAAAAACGACAATTCTAATGAAAAAAGAACAGCAATTACAATTTCTTACGAAATGTAATAACTTATTATTATTATTAATTATGCATTATGCAATGAGCATTAAACGATAGCTATTAAGACTCGAGTACGAGAATTACGTAATCGTAATGCATGCCGCTAAGAGCCTTAATAGCGATTAAAAGTGAGTTGCACACTATTTTTTTACGACCAGTCATAATAATTGAAAATAAGCACTATTTTTAAAATATATTAAATATGTATAATAAAATTATTATTTGTAATTACTTTTCGTATGTTTTTGCCGATTTCTCGTGTGATAATTTGTTTGCGGCCTATTCCACGATTCCTCTTACCTTATTATTGCTGTTAGTATGTTATTAAAAAATATTCTTTCACATAAATTTAATAAAAAAAATAATACTTTTATGTTTAGTTCTAATCTTATTAGTTCCTAATAAGATTAGAAGAAGTACTAATCTTATTAGTTCCGACTTTCAAAACTTTCTGATTTGCAAAAATTGGTATTCATTTCTAACATTATTTAAAATATCTGGTGTTATTCTTCTCATTTCTGTTGTAATTCGTTTAATTATGATAATTCGCTTTAAAAATTAATTTTGTTAAATAACCCCATGCAAAGAAACCCATTGTTAACTCAAATTTAGCCCCTGGTTTAAACCTGGCGATCCATGGCTATTCTATGCCATAAAACCTCGTCTTAAATATCAAAATCTCAGTTAAATTTTCAAAATCTCAGAAACTATTAAAGATCTTTAAAAACCTTTAAACGTGCTATCAAAACATAATGTAAACAGTTCGATTAAAAAATGCACAGGCATGCTTGTAAAATTCTGCAGTAATTTTAAACCCATTTGTCATAAAACGCCACACTAGCTGTCATGGCTGACAAGGCTTATAATAATAGTATAAGCCTTGTCAAACCTAAAGCAAAACGCATTCGTTGACAACAACGTGGTTACCCACCTGAAAACAGCTATAAACAAAAGCATGCTTATGCTTAGCACTTCCAAATGGTTACTCATCGAGTGACTATCCTCTGTTTTTAGCCCTCAGGCATGACATTCATTTCGCTGTTGTCGCTTTGCATTGTTAGTTTTTATTAGGGGACATGCACATTGCTTTCGGTGAATCAGCAAGAGTATGCCGAAGATTTGCTAGCTAATTCGCAGGAAAAAGTCGGTGATTGATGTGGTAGGTATTGATAGTTTGCAATTTAATTCTTTGTTGCTTCTAAAAAAAATTGGTTTGATGTTAAATTGTCAAAGGTTTTCTAGTAGATATATAGGTACACAAATAGAAAAAAAATATAAGAGGGAAACTTTGAGGTTGAAATGATGATTTTGTTAATAATAAAAATAGACATTATGTTAACTAATGTCAACAAATAATCTTCTATACATATCTCTACTCTATTTTTTGAACGAGGTTTATTTTCAAATACCAAAACTACCGACCTGTTTGTTACAACAAAAAATAATCAAACCATTCAAATTTTGAGCTATGAACCAGGAACGAGCGCCAGCGAGTTCCGCAAAAGGATGCGAGTTACACAAAATAGTGTTTCCCAACGTGTTTCATACAAGATTTTTTCTAATTTTGACCAATTTTATATTTTATGAGAAGAAAACTCGTTTAAAAACAACTTTAACAATCCAGCAACTTTACAAAACCAGTTGCGTAAAATTTTACTTTTCGTAACTGGTTGTGAAAAGTAAGACGTTTTCTAACGTCAAAGGGGTTTGAAAAGTGTCACTTTAAATGCCAAAATTAGAAAAAAAAATATTTTTAGTGATTATCTAGGTATCTACCTTTTATATAATAATGCTAGAGGGTTTTAAAATTAACAACTAATCGACTTTTCGTGCACTTTTATTATATACAGGCTGGAATTTTATACATATTTCAATTTTATACATTTTTCTATTTCATAAGTTATTGGTTGTTTCTTTAATTTATCATTTTTAGTTATTTCATTCGTTTAAACGTGAAAAAATAATTGAGTTGAATTAAAGCCACGTTTAATAATTACTTAAATAGCCACGTTTAATAAAATAATTAATAATTAAGAAATGCCGAAATTTAATACAGTCCACGTTTTAAATATATATGTTAAATTTTAAATGCAAATTATAAATTAATCTGAATCAGATACTTCATGACTGTTTCACTGTCCGATTCTTCTGGTGAAATAGCTGGAAACAGCTGGATAACCACTCTCTAGATTCCGTTTTCGCCTTACTGGTTGCGTAAACTCGTAATTGGAGTATCTGATAATAGTAGATATTTAAAATATCTGTTATTCTTCTCACGAGAACATTTCCTTGAATGATTCCCTGTATTTTTTACTCCTTGTTGTTTGCTTCTTGTGTAATAGGTACAGCTTTCAGGCCGGCCCTATTAGTCGCGACAGCTGGACAAATAATTTAAATTGCTCATCACAACAAACATTTGAGAAGCTCCCTAAAAGTAGGTTATGTTACTTTGTGTGTGGATTTTACTACTTTCGAAAGATCAAATTACAACACGTGGCTTGTTTTTAGATCCAGCAGGCTGCGGCTCAAAGCGAGCAGTAAAAATCGAAAGATATTTGAATGGAATGACAGTTGGTGCAGTTGGGAAAATGGATAGCCTACAGCTGGACAGTTGTTTAAACTTCAGTGTTGACAAGTTGAAGGTTGGTTCGGTGCTTTCTTCCGTATGTGTGACTATGGAAATGAGAAATTTAAAGGGGGTGTGAACCAAAAATTTAATTTTTAGTGCAAAAAATCTAAGAATGACTGCAAACCTCGTTGTCTACGTTACGTGTTAAAATATTACGCGGCGAGTCTGTGTCGTCACAAAATCCGTCTACTCAGAGCTTGTACAGTTTAGCGTACGCGCTTTATATGTAGGTGATACCGTTCCAATTAATAAAGTACAGAGTTAATTTTGGTGTAATGGCTTTTGGATTTGAGCCTAGGTTTACATTTACATTTGTTTTAATTATTACATTTTACGATAAACTCAGTCAATATTACTCCTTAGAATATGCTATAATTAACAGAAGATAATTTGATTTTTTTAAAGGTTGAGTCAAAAAATGTATTGAGTCATCTTAAACAACGCAAAGTCTCAAGTTTGAGACAAATCGATTCATAAACAGGACAGTCCGACATTTTGGATCTGCCATTTTGATTTTATTATGTGAGTCAAAAATTATATTGAGTGACCTTAAACACCGCGAAGTTTCAAGTTTGGAACAACCCTGGTATTGAAACCGAAGGGTACCTGGTGGAGAACTGAGTTTCTGTAAATCAGGTTCGGTATTTTTACGGGAGCAATACCTGATGACAACTGATAACATTATTATCCAATTCTAATTAGAGTTTTAGCATACATAATTCGAGAACATACATAATATATACATATCCATAAATGCATTTTTATTTTTGTATTTTTTTAAACAACCTATTTTACCAGAGATCCGTTCAAAATATTTATCTTCGTGTTGGTGTTCTGCCAAACAACGACTCGTATTTATCTAATTATTAACTTTAGTGGCGGGAATATATACACTTGATATAAATATCTAGTTATACGTACTAAAACATTTACAATTTATGTACTTGTATATCAAAGTTTATGATACACGATAATGAATACGTATAGATACTTTAATAGTGTTGATATCCTTGCTATGAGATGATTGTTAAATAAGACGTTTTATGTTATTGTAATGCCCCTATTGGATTAAAATGACCCGCATATCAATGGCATGCTTTGATAAAATAGTCGGTTATGTGCCCTATACATATTATGAGGTCTTCAATATAATTGAAGAAACATGTTAGATGACACAGTAAAAATGTTTACTTTTTACTAAGATTCTCGTAGAACATAATACTGAGAAGTTTTCAGTGAAAACTAGAGTACGATAGCTTGTCATTGCCTTTTTCCAGTTGGGCATTAAATTTAATATTAATACGAGTAAGACTGACCCAATTCCTAGTAGCGAAACTTGGTAAAAAGTTCATCTCTTCCAAAACAAAGCAATCATTTGCGGGCGTGATATTCAAACCCTGGAAATAAAATATCTTGGACGATTGACATTAATTTGTTTGTTTCGTAACAAGTATTTCATAACAGGCATTTTCATATTTACTCCAATGCATGACAACGGAAATATACTCGAGTGAAGTTAGCCCCCAATATATTATTTAAAAGTGTATAGGTACCCACCGTTATTCTATAATTGATTTCTCCCCTATAGGTACGTCTTTACTCCAGTATTTAGCATTAGGTGCTAAAAACTTCTTCATATTCTTTACTCACATATACCTATTATAATTGCCCATATCGCCTCTTTAGATAAAATTAATTTTAGCAGTATGGTTCGTGCTACCATTTTGTATGATGTGTTCCCACTGATCTTCTGGTCGATGTTTCCATATCACGATGTATGTGGCTTCCGGTTGGTTTCAGCTCATTTTAAAATATTTTGTCCGTTGTATCCACAGCTAATTATATTACCACTCTCAAAAGCACCGCGGTCTATTTTCAAATTTCAACTAAAATAGCGAGTGTCACGGATATAACTTACGTTACGTTAACTAAGACTTTATTACTTATATTAAGACTAAAATTAGACTGCTACATCTTGGGGAATACCGGCCGCAAAATACACTGCTGGCCAATAGGTTGGATTCATTCAAAATTTTAATGTAATTTAGTTGCATATATATATATATATATATATATATATATATATATATATATATATATATATATATATATATATATATATATATATATATATATATATATATATTAGCTTTGAGGTTCTTTGCTATTCATATTTGTTTTGTGAAAAGTAATCTTGGGTTTGTATCATTTCATTACATAGAGAAATAAGCAAATAGACGAATAATAAGGAAGATACACTTACCAGTGTTGTACAGTACAAGTTCTTTCACCTTCATTGAGGATCTTCAGAGTGGTGTACGACCTGTTTCATTGATCATTTATACTTGAATTTAACATATTAATACTCCAACATTTGCAGTGACGTTTTATGACATCAGTTCCGTCAAAAACTGAAAGAATTGTTACGATAATGGCACTTATATGGGACTGGTCATTAACATATATAATGAACAGGAGCGGGTCGAAAACAGAACAATTTATACTTGGAAAGATCTAGAAGCATCTAGAAAGGTACACAAGCCAGTTGAAAAAATGACAGCAGTAAAAGATAAGAGTGTTAAATAACCAGACTTGTGACTGTATCCTCTACGGAACAGAATCATTTTGTCGAATAGACTTTTGGTCACGCAAAGGACACCGCACGTTTTATTGGTAAATTGGTGGATATGTTGTAGTTGCTGAACTGATTCTGAACAATAAGCTCTTGAGAACTCATTAACACAGTTTTTAGAGCCATCTACCGTAGAAATTGTCCATAATTTGAAGTTGTGCCAAAGGAACTTATTGTTCGAAATCAGTTGAACTACAGCATGTATCAAGAATTCATGAAATTTGAGACCAATTTATCAAAAAAACGTACGGTCTCCTTTGTTCATATTTCTTGTAATCTACCCACTTTTGCTATCCCAATGCTTCTACAACAAGTAATAATATGCTACGAGTAAATATACGGCGACAATGTGGATAAAGCTTATTGTTTGAACATTAGTCACGTAGTAAATCAAATTGAAGTCGAGGAAGTCCTTGGCGTTCCTACGTGACCTTTTTTGTAAACCGCATAGTACAACACGAGGTGGAACTATTTAACACGGCATGCAGTAATTATTGCCAAATGCGGATCCATTAATGGATTGTTTGCAAAAATATCATGTTTTCTTTATCATGTTTTCTGTAGCAATATGTTGAATTATTCATGATATTTTTAATTCTACCCTGTAAAGTGATAAGTTATGTGTCTTAAACGCAAAAGTGCCTGACGAGTAAAGAGTCTAGGTCGTCTACAATCCGTACAGAATGTCAATTTCAGAGAAAGATATTTTACTAAAAAAAAATATGGGGGATTATCGCACGGTGGTTGACTATAGAAGGTTAAATGCAAAATTAATAAAAGAAAAATATCCATTACCCTTAATAGATGACCAAATTGATCTTTTAGGGGGCAATGAGTATTTGATTACTTTATATATGGCGTCCGGATTCTATCAAATACCAAGGGCTGAAGGCTCTATTAATAAAACAGCATTTATTTTATTACTCCTGAAGGACATTTCGAATTTTTGCGA